>JAOEHY010004400.1:0-12309 GCA_025447955.1 Psilopsiagon aurifrons | reverse complement strand
TTCCTACAGTATAATACCATGCATTTTCTAATCTCTTGTATTATGACCCTTTCTGAGAACTCTTCAGCATGAAAGTTGGTCTGCGCTGCATATGTGGAAGGCCATGGAATTATGGGATCTCTAAGGAGATACTGAGGTGGCTGATTTTTCTCTGACAGCTACAAGCAAGGGGAGGGGGGAAGTCAGCCAGCCAAGTATTTGTTTTTGTTCCAGGTACTTGAATTAGCTGATGTCATTCCAGGCCATGGGCTTTTGAAACCATGTTTGTTTGCTCCACAGAGATAAGTATGTGCAGCTCTGATAGCTCTTTATCCTTCTTAGAGAAGAAGTACTTGAGTGAGATTTTTGTGGTATTGAGGAGGACTCCAAGCAATCTTAAGCAGAATTCCTGTGTTTCTAAATGGGACTTCCAGACAAACATGTGTGAAAGCACAAGCACTGCAACTCCTGATATTATTTTCCTATGTATATATTTATTGCATAAGTAGCCGTACAATATATCCATTGTCCTCTTTCTCAGGAGAAATGTTGTCTATTTGGCAGTATCAGGTGAGTTGGGGAGAATGTATGAGATTATTTTCCTTTTGTGTCACATTCTATTCCTTGTGAGTATCTCATAGTGGGATTTAAGTAAAGAACTGCTTCCTTCTTAAGCAAAAGTATTGCATCAGACACTATGCCTTTTCCTGGGTTTTTACTGAAGTGTGATGCTAATGTGTGTGTGCTTCATGGGTAGGGAAGAAAGCTATGTAGCTTGAAGGTTTCTTATTACTGTGTGGCTGACCTTTCTTCAAGGTTTCTTTAAAATGAAATTAATAGCTCTTATGCCTGGACAATTTGACAAACACAGAAGGGTGGACAAGCTTCTGCCCGGTTTTTAGATTACTTTTTAAATGCCTGTTGCATGTGGGTGATGTAGGTGTGAAACATCACTTGGCTGATGATGCATTTCGGCTCTCCTTAAGAGAAATTGATGTGGTTCAATTATTTCATAGAATCATAGAATAGTTAGGGTTGGAAAGGACCTTAAGATCATACAGTTCCAACCCCCCTGCCTTGGGCAGGGACTTAGCACTAAACCATGCCACCCAAGGCTCTGTCCAATCTGGCCTTGAACACCGCCAGGGATGGAGCATTCACAGCTTCCCTGGGCAACCCATTCCAGTGCCTCACCACCCTTACATTAAAGAATTTTTTCCTCATATCCAATCTAAACTTCCCCTTTAAGTTTGAACCATTACCCCTTGTCTTATCACAACAGTACCTAATGAAGAGTCCCTCCCCAGCATCCTTATAGGCCCCTTCAGATACTGGGAGGCTGCTATGAGGTCTCCATGCAGCCTTCTTTTCTTCAAGCTGAACAGCCCCAACTTTGCTTTAAAGTAATCTGATCCTAGTTATTCTCTTAGTTTTGCTGGTCATATTGAATGCCTAATGATCAGAGGTGTGGTCTGGCATTACTCAGCACATAAAGTACAACTGAATCAGGCATTTCTTTCAAATATAATTAAAACTGAGGCCTTACTATTCCATGGTATTGTCCAGTAATCTTTGAGCATTTGTAAACTATTGTTATGTTTCTTTAACCAGTCAGTTCATCAGTACTACAATTCTTATGTTTCATGCTGTTTAGTTTGACTAGGGAGAGTGAAACATTAAGATAAAGCCCTTTGAATGGGATGGGGCTGCTTCCTTTCCCCTATAATTTTAGTCTTTGCATCCTTTCAATCTGAACATCTTTGCTTTCTTTCTCTGAAGTTGTCTTTTCTTTAGCTGTTCTGGATCATATTCAACTTGTGTTGGCATTCTTTGCAATTATACCACATTCAGTAAATCTCTGACAAGGCTAAATTGACTTCTGAAGAGCCTTTTGAAGGCCTCGTTATCATCAGTTTCTGCCCTGACACTCCTAGCAGTGCCAGAGAATTAATTACTTGAATACCTGTCTCTGTGCAGTATAAATTTTGTAGAATAGTGCTTATTTCTTTTAGTTTCAAATATCATACTCTTTACAGCTGTGATAGAGTAGGTCTGTGGAAACCTGGAACTGGGATGCAGATGTGTGTGCGAAAGAGCTCTTAAACCAGCTGATGCAGCGACATACTGCTTTTACACAGTTGGCAAAAACTTTTTTAGTTTCATACATATTCTTGTGGGTTTGAGATTCTAGTTCATGTAAGAGCAAACCATTTCAGTATTCTCAGGCTTGGGAGAAAGACTGAAAGGTTCAGAGATTTACATGAACTAGGGGACCAGGAGGATGATCAGGGGACTGGAGCACCTTCCGTATGAAGATAGGCTGAGAAAGTTGGGTCTGTTCAGCCTGGAGAAGAGAAGGCTGTGTGGAGACCTCATAGAAGCCTTCCAGTATTTGAAGGGGGCCTGTAAGGATGCTGGGGAGAGACTCTTCATTAGGGACTGTAGTGATAGGATGAGGGGTAACAGCCACCTGTCCTCGCTTCCCTCTTTTATAAGCTTTCTTTTTTTTCTCCTCTAACTTTCCTCAGCAGCTCCTTATCCATCCAAGTTGGTCTCCTGGCCCTCCTGCTGCACTTCTTTCTAGTTGGGACTCAACACTTCTGAGCTTGCAGCAGGTGATCCTTGAATATCAACCAACAGTCTTGGGCCACCCTGCCCTCTAGGGCTGTATCCCGTGGAACCTTACTAAGCAGATTCCTGAAGAGGCCAAAGTCCTCTCTCTTGAAGTCCAGGGCAGTGAGCTTGAATCAAGCATGGCACCTCTCCTTGTCGGCTCCTCTATAACTTGCAGAATTTGTTTCTTTTATTTATTTATTTCAAGGGGGAAGGAAAAAAAACTTTGGCTTTAATAAAGCATCTTACCTTAACAGCAGAATGCTCTTCTGAGCAAATGCAAACTGAGAAGGTGGTGTTTGCAACAGGTCACTAACTAGGAATAATTACTGCATGGAAAAGGTAGTGGAAATGGACATCTGTGAAACAAACATTTCTCGTGAAGAGCACTGGCCTGTAGGGTGTTGTAGTGTTTTTTTCTGTCCCTTCTCTGTTCCCTTTTAAGGTGCTGTGTCTGACTGCTACTGTTAATATGTACTTTAATTAAGCTGTTGAATAGTGGTATACTTTGAAATCTTGTGTTTTCTAGGAGATTTTTTTGGGTTTTGTTTGTTTGTTTTGTTGGTGGGTTTTTTTTTTTTTTTGGGGGGGGGCTGGTCCTTAAGTTTCAACAGAGGCTTAAGGCTTGGAGATTTCCAAATGATTTTACGACTTGATTTTAGTGGGAGGCAGGATCATATCTGCAGGAATTATGGTAGTTATTGGCAATATGCTGTTGCAGATTCTTCAAAGAAGTAGTGAAAGTGAATCTTTACAGCAAGAAACAAATCCTGCATGTTTCTTGTTTTGGTTTGTTGGTTGGTTGTTTTGTTTAGTTTGTTGTTGTTGGGGGGGTTTTTTGTTGGTTTTTTTTTAAATGAAACTTAAAACTGAATTTAAATGCTCAGAGAATTTCAAGTACCCAGATTTTTGCATTTTCATGTCAAACACTTTTTATATTACAATTTTGTTTCCAGCTTATAACCCTATGCTGAAGTTTATTTACTCACAAGGTTCTATTATGTAAAATAAAAGTTTTTTGAATAGGGTTTATGCTTGCAGGGACTGATATGTGAAAATTAATACTTTGTTTTACTGCTTCTTTGGAAAAAGCGGTGTGTTTCCACTAAGACAACAGCTTGGAGCTGTTTTCCTCCTGAAACAAACAGCTATGGGTGTGGAGCTCTGATACAGTTATGTCTTGATGGCTGGGGATGACTGGCTGTGAAAGGGCACAGAAGAGAACCATTAAGGGAAAATAGATTGTGCTAAAGCTTCTTGCATTCTCCTTTCATCTTGGCTTAAGAAGGTTGTCATACTTTTGTTGCAGGGTTCTGATAGGGAAGGGAGGAATTACAAGTGTTAACTTCGTAGACAGTAGTGGTGTGTAATACAAATGTGGGATTAAGCATTGAGAAACAGTGATATATTGTCTGGAGTCCTGAAATTCCTGGCCCCACATCCTGAAACTGTGTAGAGCTGAGCCCAGTAAAGTAAATAGTCTTTGATTTGAAATGAAAGAGACTTTCATGTGCTTATACCAGTATGCTTTTAGACTTTTGCAGTATTCTTTTTCACTGCTCAGCATCTTACTTTATTTAGTTTGAGTCCTTTAAGGACTCCACAGAAAGTAGCTGAAAAGTAATTCTCGCAGTATTCCCCTCCCTCCCCAGAAGTCAGCTAAGCATTTGGTAACATGCAAAGAAACATGATTCAACAGTTTTGGATTTTGTTCTGTAAGTAGGTTTTGATTGAATAGCATAGTCAGTGCTCATCCATAAGGAAGAGCTAGTTTGCTAGTGGTTAGTCTGTAACAGTGATATTGAGAAGGATCCATCTAGCAGCAGTTTCTTTGATACAGGCTAATAATTTGTTCTAGAAGGGCAAATATAGGGAAACACATCAGTGTTCTCATTAATGTATTTTCTGTCTCCTTCTAAAATCTTATTCAATCTGATACTGGATCTTTGTACTTATTTTTTATGCTCTTTTTGCAAGCTTGTCTAATATCATTGTTTGAAGTCATCTAGGTTTTCTATTGTTTCGTGAATTTTCTCATTGCAAAATTTCCCTGCACAATCTTGGATCATTCTTGTCATGTTAATCTAGGTTTTCTTTGTTTTGTAGAAGATGGAAGTATGCCTGCAGTGCTACTGAACACATACATGGGTGTCTTAATTATATTGTAAATATCTTAAGTAAAATATATTTAAAACTAAATATGGTTGTGGAATATAGAAACATACTGTGTTATAATAAAAAGATGTGTATTTAGTAAATTTGTATTACTCTTGTGAGTTGGAACTTAACCTTGTAATCATGATTTAAGATAAAGTCTTAGGTGATGGTTATTTAATCGTCTTTTTATTTCTCTTTCTATTTTACTATCAGCTAATACTATATTTTGCTGAAGTGGTCAGTGATTCCTTTTAAAATTGATGATAGCGTAGTCATTACAAACCTTTCGTTATATTTCTTGGGTTTAGTATTTCTGTATTTGCTTCTTAACTTTAAATTTTGAGTAGTTATATTGATTCATTGCTGTGATAATAACAATGCCTTGTCCAAAAAAGGTTCAGCAGTATAGCTAGTTTCCAAGGTAGAAGAATCATTCTTCAGTCTGTAAAATTATCTTTGTATGAGAAAAAGATACTGTGCAAGAATATTTGTTAAGACAAAGCATTCTTTTTAGCTAGACGAGAGTGGTCTTAATACAGTTGGACAGAGGAAAGAAGCCTCTGATGGGGGTAAAGCAGTCCGAATAAATTCTTTAACCATGGTGGGAAAAAGTGCGAATAAAGAAATTTTAAGTTCTGTATACTCGGGAAGAGCTTTAAAGGACATACAGAGAATATGGGAGAAGATGTGTTTCAGGAAGATATAAGATGCAGTTTGCCTAATTCTTGACACAATTTCAAAAACATATATCCTGGCTAAAAAGAGGAAAATCATCCAAACAACACATAGAGATGTCTGTGGTAAGGGGGATAACAGTTTGGAACCTGTTTATTAGAAACAGCCTTTCTGTGGCTTTCATGTGAAGTAGCTGTTCTCTGAAATAAATCCTCATTCAACTCATTAAGGGCTTTTAGGCATTAAAAAATCCTAGAAATAGACTGTTATGGAAAAAGTCTTCTGCTTGTAATGCGTACATTTATTTACTAAGTGTCCTGTTAGTGTTCTCCAGGCCCCCTCATTTTAATATGAGGATTCTTAATAAAGATAAGAAACGACCAGCTGGAACCACTAGTGATACAGAAGTTGTTTCTCTTGCTTTGAGAGAACTTTGTTGTTGTCCTCTTGCTTATTAAATCTATAAAATATTTGATCTTAAGTCCTCAGTACAGACAGTCAACAAAGGATTTGTATTCATTTGCATCAGCTGATGAATGGACTTAAAGGCCATGTGTTTAAGTTGAGGCTGGACTGGGAATTACACCCTCTTGACAGCCTATTGACCAGTTGACAAGACTGCATAATATACCACAGACTGTGCAGAGGGACTTCATGTCTTTTGTCTTTAATAAATGATAAAGTTCTCAGTAAAATAGGGTGTCTTTTGGTATGTTAATAGATAGATATACCAAAAGCTTACTTCATGGTATTTTAGTTCTTTAAATCATTGTTTTGGATTTATAGCAGCTTTTTTCGCTAAAAGAAATATTTCTGAGTACTGTAAATTGTTTGAAATCAGTGGACAAAGCTGTGGAAGCTTGAGTTTAGTGACAAAACCCACTATGTTTTAGGAGGATTTTTTTTTCTCTTTCGAAATTTTTGACCCACATTTTCATGGTCAGCTCTCATCATACAATTTCTGAACATCACATTAACAATGCATAATTACAGTTGAACGACAGGCATAGCTACCATTCTGATTCTTAATTCTTTTTAAAAAAGTCAGTACTTGTAAATTGTGTTCCAATTTATATGATTTCAGTAATTGGTTCAAACTGGTGCCACATGGCAAATTTAATTTCAGAGGATGTTGTGCAGTAACTTATTTTTTCCTAACATAAACTTAAGATCTGTATCACTAATTGATTTACCAGGAAATCTTTCCTAATTGACAGTGAAAATATGTAATGTTACTGATAGGAGGCAAAGGAAATGATGACAATTTACCTTATGATGCTGTCATTGAAAAGGCTATTTTTAGAATGTTGGAAGAGTCTCAAAAACTGGGACGCAAAATAATTAACTTTGTATGTTTGTACACTTGCAAGTACATCTCAAGTACAGAGATTCACCACAAAGAAGCATAGAACGTGGTAAAATGTGTAAGTATCTTTTAAAATATATTCTTAATTTATCTAGTATAAGCAGAAATACTTCAGGGAATATCTTAATGAGGTACTTGATGTAACTTTTGATCAATGCTCAGATTTTACTTTCTGAATTGCTAAAGCTGGATAGAAGTGCATGTGTTGCAGTGATACTGATTTGCTTTATGGTTGTGTCACTCTGGACACTTTTTTTTAATGCAGCTATTAATAACTTAACAAATGGAACTGCTTTTTAATTATAATATTTACAACAGAATTTTTAATTGGTCTTCTTTATTTTCAAAAGGAAAATTATTGGCCTTTGAGGAGAATGTGGCTACTTAAAAGGTTTTAATATGTTGAAGACTTTCAGCAAGCTTTGAGTGGATTTTATTTCACATAGGGTAAAGGCTTAAGGAAACTGGAAAAGCTGTAGACTTTTTGCAGTAATAAACTATAAAAACTATAAAGTGAAATATAAAATATTATATAAATAATATAAAAACTAGACTATAATCTATAGTTTAAGATGTGAACAGAATGGCCTTGAACTGAATAACAAATTTTAATGCATTTTCAGGCCCTTGAGAAACACATTGATACATTCATACTAAGCACTTTACAGTAAAGATAGCAGATATATTTTCTTCTTTGCTGCACCATTTAGCTGTTTCTTTCAGTGAGTATCTAGGGAATGATTCTAACAGGGTAATTACAGGATAGCCTTCAATAGAGTAGGGAGCAGACAAGCCAAGACTTATGGTGATTTTTTGCTCGAAACTGTGCAATGGGAAGAAGCTCTTAACAGCATATTTGCAAGCAATGGGGCTTAGAATAATAGAATATATTAATAATGTGAGACAGGAAAATCAAGCAGATGCTCTGCTATACATACAATGTCAGATAAGGTGTAGGATGGAATTGTCTGATTTAGGGGTATGTAAAGCAGAGAATAAGAAAGAAACTCCAGAAAGTCATAACCAAGCCAAAAAATTGTTTAAAAAGGCATATGAAAATAAAAAAGGGCATGTAACTTGCATCGTAATAAATTCCATACAAGCAAAATAGGAACTGGTTAGTTACATGTTGAAATTCCTGTTAGTCCTGGTGTTCGGAGTTTTTGTTGGTTTTTGCTATGAATTTAAATTTGACTGGGATAAGCAGAAAAATCGATAATTTGGTAGAAATATTGTGGGTTTTTTTCTTTTATTTAATCTGCTCACTTTAAAGTGCTTCCAGAGTTTTTACAGAGTAGTCAGCAGGCTAAAAATTACTGTGACATAAATGTTACAGTTATAAAAAATGCTGACATTGGCTAAGAGGGCAGTTAAGTTAAATAATAGAATTATTTCTGAGTAATAGGTATGTAATTTCTATGTATTTTTAAAGCCACTTAAGCTTTTGGTATAAGTTTTTGTAAACATTACTTAAATTGAAATTTTCAAATCAAATTTCATTTTCAAATCTGCTGAATGCTAGGCCCTCAGACTGCACAGTTGGCATTACAAAATTATTCTGATTATAACATTAGGCCCCCAGCCTTCAATAATTAAGTAATGCTGAAGTAGAATACTAGGAGAGTAAAAATCATGTATTATATAAAACTGACATCAAAGGGTAGGAGACCTATAGCTTACTGTTCTGCATTACAACACTGAATTGATGTATTGATGCTTGTCATATATTTTATAAATCCTCAAGTAAATCTAATATATATACACACCATATAGGAACAGTCACATGGCAGTGTAGCACAGGTTTCAATACTCTGCCTTTCTGTTCTGTTTTCAGACAGATAAGGTTATTTGGATTGGAAAGGTAGACTGAGGGGAGGGGAGTTGCTGAGAGGACCAGGACATTCATAGGTGTCATTCTGTGTCTTCTCAGTGATTCACAGTTCAGCTGGCCAACTTGACGGTAAGAGTACACAGCACAGATTTAAATCTTCATAATGGAATTAGGACTAGCACAAAACCCACCAAACCTTTCTGGAGGAAAATACTAGATTTAGGTTAAATCTCTTCATGAACATGCTAGATCCTTCCTAAGCATCACAGATAGCTGGGGACTTTTTGAGTTTGGAGATACTTTTTAATTCTGAATTAACTCTGCTTTTAATGACAAGTACATTACATAAGACCTACAATGGTGGTCAGGACACTTGGTGAGAGAAGGAAGCTTCTGTCAACATTAAACTAATTTCATAGAATCATAGAATCATAGAATAGTTAGGGTTTGAAAGGACCTTAAGATCGTCTAGTTCCAACCCCTCTGCAATGGGCGGGGACACCTCCCACTAGACCATGCCACCCAAAGCTATGTCCAACATGGCCTTGAATACCACCAGCAATGGAGCATTCACGGTTTCCCAGGCAACCCATTCCAGTGCCTCACCACCCTTACAGTAAAGAGTTTTTTCCTTCTATCTAATCTAAACTTCCTCCATTTAAGTTTGAACCCATTACCCCTTGTCCTGTCACTACAGTCCCTAGCGAAGAGTCCTTCCCCAGCATCCCTATAGGCCCCCTTCAGATACTGGAAGGCTGCTATGAGGTCTCCATGCAGCCTTCTCTTCTCCAGGTTGAACAGCCTCAACTTTCTCAGCCTAGCTTCATATGGAAGGTGCTCCAGTGATCCTCGTGGCCCTCCTCTGGACTTGTTCCAACAGTTTCATGTCCTTTTTATGTAGATGACATCAGCTGCTTTGTCCCTGTCCATCATTTCCATTGCCTCATTATAGGCACCAGATTGGTCAGGCAGGGTTTCTCCTTTGTGAAGCCATGCTGGCTGTCACCAGCCGCCTCACTGTTTTTCATGTGCCTTAGCATGCTTTCCAGGAGAATCTGCTCCAAGATTCTGCCAGGCACAGAGGTGAGGCTGACTGCTCTGTAGTTCCTCAGCTCATCCATTTTCCCCTTTTTGAAAATGAAGATTATGTTCCCCTTTTTCCAGTCATCGGGAACTTCATCTGACTGCCATGATTTTTTAAATATGATGGACAGTGGCTTAGCAACTTCATTTGCCGCCTCTTTCAGGACCCATGGATGGATTTCATCAGGTCCCATGGACTTGTGCACGTTCAAGTTCTTAAGATGGTCTCGAACCAGATCCTCTCCTACAGTGGGCCCAGGGTCTTCATTCTCACAGTCCCTGCATCTGCCTTCCAAGACTTGAGCGGTGTGGTAAATACTGAGGCAAAGAAGTCATTAAGAACCTCAGTCTTCTCCAAATCCAGGGTAGCCAACTCTCCTGATAGCTTCTGGAGGGGGCCTGCGATGTCCCTACTCTGTCTTTTATTTGCTACATACCTATAGAATCCTTTCCTGTTATCTTTAACATCCCTAGCCAAGTATAATTCTAACTGGGCCTTAGCTTTCCTAACCTGGTCCTAGCTTCCCAGACAACATCCCTGTATTCTTCCCAGGCCGCCTGTCCTTCCTTCCACCTTTTATAAGCCTCATATTTCCTTCAAAGTTTCCTCAGCAGCTCCTTATCCATCCAAGGAGGTCTCCTGGCCCTCCTGCTGCACTTCTTCTAGTTCAGATGCAATACTGCTGAGCATGCAGCAGGTGATCCTTGAATGTTAACCAGCAGTCTTGGGCCCCCCTGCCCTCTAGGGCTATATCCCATGGAACCTCATTAAGCAGGTTCCTGAAGAGGCCAAAGTCTGCTCTCTTGAAGTCCAGGGCAGTGAGCTTGCTGCACACTCTTCTCACTGTCCTGAGGATCTCCTGTTCGATCATCTCATGATCACTGCAATCAAGGCTGCCCTGGAGCGTCACATTTCCAACCAGCCCTTCCCTGTTGATGTGCATGAGGTCAAGCATGGCACCTTTTCTTGTCAGTTCCTCTATTACTTGCAGAAGGAAGTTGTCTTCCACACAATCGAGGAACCTCTGAGATTGTGCCGGGCTGTACTGTCCCTCCAACAGATATCAGAGTGATTGAAATCCCCCATGAGAACAAGGGCCTACGATCGTGAGGCTGTTCCTGTCTGTCTATAGAGTGCTTCATCCAGAGAGTCCTCTTGATCATTCGGTCTGTAACAGATCTCCACAACAATGTCTCCCATCGCTGTTCTCCCTTTAACCCTGACCCACAAAGTCTCTGTTGACTGCTCACCTGTCCCCAGACAGAGTTCCATACTCTCCAGCCTATCCCTAACACAAAGAGCAACCCCCTCCCTGGCTGCTGGGCCTGTCTTTTCTAAATAGCCTGTAACCTTCCATTCCAAGACACCAGTCATAGGAGCCATCCCACCATGTTTCTGTGATGCCTATGATATCATACCCCCATAGGCCTTCACACATCTCTAATTCCTCGTTTTTTCCCCATGCTATGGGTGTTTGTATAGAGGAATCTGAGCTGAGCTCCAAATGAAGCCATCTCATCGGCTGGTGCGGCTGTAATATCTCTACATTGCTCTGAGCATTTATTACAGGTGCTGGCAGCTGCCTGGGTGTGTTGGGATGGAATGATGCCCCCCCACCCCCAGCACATCTAATTTAAAGCTTCCTTGACCAGTCTGGCAAGCCTCCTACCAAACCCACTATTTCCCTTCATTGTCAGACCAGCTCCACCAGCCCCCAGTAGACCAGGCCTACTAAATTGAGTCCCATGTTCTAGATACCCAAACCCCTGACTATGGGACCACCGTTCTAGCCATATATTATCATTGCTCCTGATAAGAATTGCCCAAAGTATCATTGCTTTGGCATAAGGTTGATTATCTTTTTGAAAATCTAGCAATGAAGTGTGGCAAGATTGCAACAACACCATGCTGTGAAGGAAATTGCTTTTAATTTTAACTTCCCAGATTAATCACCCTCATGAGGAAATTTTATATCAAACTGTGTTTTTATGCTGAAGTTGATGTTATTCTTCTTTCAGTGATGGCTGTTATTTTCATTCTGTAAGTATTGTTTGGACATGGTTTCATTTGGTGTGTTTCTGTACCTTTCTATAGAATGGGTGGGCCTTATGTGGTTTATTTTATGTTAAGTGTTGTAAAGTATGTATGAAAGTGAACTTACCCATTTTCTCATGATTTCTACAGCAGTCTTGCTGAGCCTTCCTTCTTGATTACTGTAGACACAAGATATAAGTAGACTTATTTGGGGACTCTCATTTTAAATAAGTTAGAATAATTATGTTTATCTGGTCTTGTTTGATTCATCTGTTGTCAGCTTGGAAGAAAACAAATGCATTTTCTATATCAGGCAAGTTTCCAATGAGTTTCTTGTAAAACATGTAGTGTGGTATAAGTTTCACATTGTTATCTCCAATGGACTGCAAAGGACTGAAAAAATCGGTCGTGCAACAATAAAATGTCACAAATGAGAGCACTGGGCCGTCAGGTTATCGTTTGTAGGTTGTGCATTTCTTCAGAGATGGTTGTGTTTAGAGATAATAACTTCAAATGCATTCTTTTAGAAAACCCTCTGGGGTTTGTTGCATAGTCCACCCCCACCCCCCC
>JAOEHY010004399.1:0-21087 GCA_025447955.1 Psilopsiagon aurifrons | reverse complement strand
CCATTCCAGTGCCTCACCACCCTTACAGTAAAGAACTTCTTCCTTATATCCAATTTAAACTTCCCCTGTTTAAGTTTTAACCTGTTACCATCAAAATCAAATGAAAGAACAAGAAAAATAGTGGTTAAAAGTTGTTATCTTTTCATACTATAATAATAACTCACTTGATTTTTTTTGATGGGCTTAAATGAAGAAACACAAAAAAACCCACACACTTAAAATTTATTTTTGACAATGCCAGAATTATTTATAAAAAAATTATTTCTTTAAACCATATGAAAAGACTAGTCCTAGACATTTGTGATATACTGTGCTTTTCTGTTGACACAAAGCTGGTATAAAAGTACTTTTCCTTGCCTGTGGTATTTTTAGCCCAAGCAAGGGGTAATCTTGAAATGGTAGAAAGCCACTGGAATTCGTACTACTTTTCTCAGCAAAAGGTGAAGGCATACCCTAGTTTACTCTAAGGAATGAGGTTGCTGTGCTTGTGTTTGCAGTCTTACAGACAGAGGACACTAACCAGAACATTTATGGAACTTTATACATTTTCACTCTGCATTATTCTGACAATCCTTTTTTCTGTGATATTATGGACAGTATCTCACTCATGAACTGATTGTATGTGAACACATCAAAAAATAAGTAGAGACAGTCAGGCACATTTTTAATTTATGGTAAAACATTTTGCTTAGCACATTGGATCCATGTCTAGATGAACTTCTATGAAAATATTCTGTTCAAATATTCATTAGGTAGCCACAACACCACCCAAAGAGGGGAATACATAACTTAAAAAACTGTCTTTGAAACTCAGTTTGGAATAGAAATTTGGAGTCTCCAGTATGCTCTGACCATAACGTCAACCATTTTTCTGGAGCATTTGTGTATTAATCTTGCAGTCTGACATGCAACTCAAGCATCAGTTCTCTTCTATTCTCTTAAAAATAAGAACTACGAGGTTGAGTTATCTCTCTTGTAATGACTATCTAGTCCAATGTATGTTTTAATCATTCAGGACAAATTGTAAAAGCTCCAGCACTGCAAAGCTGGGTGCTCATGACAAATGACTGCTGATTACTCACTTGGGCTGTCAAAGATAAAAGTTCAATTTCTATTGTAGTAGGGCTCTTTGAAATATGTGCTCTGAACTAATAGTAGAGCATATTATTAGATAAGTATGGCTTTACAATGGCAGAAATATTTTTTTCTCAGTTTTTTCAGTGAAAAAAAAAAAAGGAAAATCCTTAATTTTCTCCCAAATCAGAGAAAAAAATTTGAAGGTATAAATATGTCATTCAGAAAAAGATTTTGTTGTCTTACTTTGGGTCTTTTGGTTTGGGGTTAGTTTTTTCCCTTTAAGTCCATTTGTCTCCTCCTCAGTAAATGCACGTATATTCTGGATTCTTTGTGCTTATTTTGATCAAGATGTTATTTTCCTTTTTTTCCCTAGAATACATATTTTAGTCCCTTTGTCAAAATACAGCCTCTGATGTTATACGATTTTTTCCTTTATACGTATTCATGTGCATGTACTTCAGAGGGGAGTTCTCGAATGCAAGATACCTCTGTACCACACATATCTCATAAGTCTTGGTAAGAAGGAAAATGTTCTGAAAGTCATATGCTATGGAAATACTACTGTAGCTGAATCATAGTGGCATCACCATGATTGCAGCACTGTACACAGAAGAAGATTGCTCTTGTTTGCAAGATTAAAAATATTTTTCACCACTTGGAAATACTACTGTGATGGAGAGATGCTTTCTTAAATATATATTACTCATTTTTAAGAAAAATGCATCTGGCTTCAAGAATATGACTCTTCCTGAAATGTTCTTAAACTTCCATGCTGAGCATAGAAATCTGGATTCTTCTTTATGTTATTGAAAATGACACAGAAACAAAGATTAAGAGACAAAGGGAAAAAAAAATATCTTCTCCTCCTATTTAGATTCCATTCTGCCTGGCAAGAATTTGAAGAGCACATATCTAGAGGAAACATCCAGTTCTGTGTAATCAAGGGTCCCAGGGAGTTCTTCACTGATGTCCCAACTCTAACTTCAAGCCACCTGTAAAGTTTCCTGCCTGCCCCCTGTCAAGAAAATTCCAGCACTAGAGTTCAAAGATCTGCTAAATCAGCAACTGAAGAATAAAATAAATTTGTTTATTTCAAATACGATTCCACAAGAAATAACCTGGGTAGTATGGGATTTGATATTTTGGATGAAAAAACATAAACTTCAAATAGTCTTGCTTCCCAGAATGTAGGTAGAAGAGCTCACCAGGCAAGCCTATTTATAGACACAGATCGCTGGTGGAAATGCTATCATGGTAACAACTGCTAAAATACTGAGATGCTGGGGCAAGAAATGATGCACAAAACATTGTTAGATTTAAGTGTTAATAAAACATCTCAATTTATGTGTGAATGGGGATATAACTTTGTGCACATAGGACAGTTATCTAAGAAACTTTGCTTCTTTCATTAACTGAAGCAGAAATTACAAGTACCATTTTCATCTGGATGAATATTCTGATCCTGATAATTTAATTAGCTCTTAAATTTTTCATTTCAGAAAAAAACAATGGTTCAACATTTTACTTAATCAGAATTGTGTTGAAACTAAAATTAGTATCAATCTTGGAAAAAAAATTAAATAAGGTCTGAACTGTGTCCACCACTGCTTTATACCTATGAAATTAAATCTTTAGAGACATCAAAAGTATCAGAGGAAGTATCTCACTGTATATGACAAGTATGAATGTCCCAGATGCTGTACTCAAGCTAATATGAGTCATGGCAAGCCCACTCAGAAAAATGCAAGAAATGAGGAGAAAGGTAAAGGCTAAGGAAGAAAGAAACAGAACAATTGCAACCCTCCTAATGATTTTCTACCACTCAATAAAAAACTGACAGTCAGACAGAGCACAGATGTAGCAGCACAGAGAAAAAATATCTAATGCTCTCTTGTGTACAAATCCTATCAGATTAGCTGTGAGTAAGCATTGTTAAACTAGCAATTTGTGCAATTAAGATGTTTTGCCATGGCTATTTTATGAGACATCAACTTTGGTCAGAGAGAAACATTGGCACACTTTGCTGGTCCAACTTGAAGCTTTCTTGCCCTACCCTAACTTTCTTTCTTGTGCATTTTAAATTTAGTTTTCAAAGTTACACTGATGAAGGTAGGAGAAAATACAAGAAAATCATGTAATGATTTTCACCTGCCCAAAGTGCTGCTGTGTATAACCTCAGTACAGGAAACAGCAGAAGCAGGCTCTAAGGCTGTCATTTCTAATCCTTCCAATCACTTTGCTGGTGACACCTTTGGTTCAAAATGTCTCTGTTGCACTGAGAATAATTTTTATGCTTTTCTAGCACAGCCTATTTTTGTGGTCTTTTCACTGATCTCCAGTTACTCCATTTTTCTCTACTCTTTTTATCTCTAAAATCAGTTTTACCTAGTTCACAAGGGTGCCCACCAGTAAACATAATTGCTTGACCACTACAATTTGTGTTTACAGATTAGAACCTCATGGTATTATCCACTGCCTGCCCTTTTTTCTTACCACATTTCACTCTGGAGTAGGCAATTCAATTTTATGCAAATTAACTACTTATTATTACTACAAATCAAAATCACACCAAAAGAGATTTGGACAATATTACCTGATTATTAGGTAACTGCTATCACAGCTGAAAAGCCTTGAAACCAGCTCAGGCCAAAACAAGCCCAGACAAGTCCTTAGACCCTGGGTTGTCAGTTAGATCAGGTGATGGCCTTTTTACAACTGTATTAGTATCAAACCTGTTGCAACTCTGAAATCACAGGTAAGAAGCCATGTTAATACCAGGGTCATTGTCCTGCATATTATTATTTGAGGGGTGGTTTTAACATGGTTGAAGTTTGGGAATGATTTTATTGCAGCTACTGCATTTATTGTAGTTTCATACAGACATTTTCAGGCCTATATGGATTGGAATATTATATATAATATATAGCCTCCCATTTTCAGAAACTAGGAAAGGTTGGTTTAGAAAGACATTGAAAGGATGACTGTAAGAAAAGGAAGTTGTGTTGGAAGGCTACATTTAGGAATGTAATACGTCAAGCTGTAAATAGCTTTTGCTTAGTTAAGGGCTGAAAGAAAAGTGATACAAGTAAATCTGTGAAAATTGCTGTGTATATATATAAAATATTTGGTATTTTCTTGATGCTGGAAGGAGCTTTCCTAGAGATGCATGGAAAGTCATTGCAACTTAGAAATTATTCAGATTTTAGAAAATTGTATTTGTATAAAGAATAGTTGTGGGATTCTGGAAAAAGAATTAACTTTAAACAATAAATGAACTGATAATGTTTTCCTACCAAATCTTTAGCACCAATTATTAGCAGTATGACTGTGACATCATAAGCATCTGAATGCCTTATACTCTTACAGACATGACATAGTATCTGTATGCAATAGTTTTCATCTAAAACAGCACATTTTTGATAGTTTCTATATATACTTTTCCTACTAGATTCTTATTATTTCATGTGTTCCTTTCTGTACAGTTATTTTAGCACAGCCCAGTTTGTCTGCATTAGAAATTTTATGCTTCAACTTATATAGTCTCAAAATTTTCAGTTAAGTTATTTATTTCTAGTGCCTGGGACTTCAAGTCTGTGTTTTTAAATAAAAATATTCTAGCTTTCACCATTGCAAAGAGGGTCATGGGAATACTGCCTTTTCTCCAAGCCTGAAAGAACAGAATATAAATTACAAGGAATCTTTTAAAGATGTTTTGGCTATTTTCAAAATAGATGAAAGCAGTGGGAAATAAATATCAGTTCTTGCTTCTGAAGTCTTATGACTACCTTTGGTATTTGGTTTTGGTGGATTTTTGCAGCAGATTTAGTTAATTACATAGTTCTGAGCCAAATAAACGTCATTATATGCATTCATATAGGTGCCAAAAGGGGTCATACTCATCTATTAATAAACATGTTTGCATTGAAGGTTTGGAAAATAGCTTATCTATTACCTATGTCATCCACATTTTCGACCTTCAAAATTCTTCTGAAAAGCAAGCGGCCTTGTGTTGTGACTTCATTATTTTTTAAGACTTTTTTCTGTAAGCTGTCATGGGGTCAGCAGTAGCAGTCATTTTTCTCCTTCTTAGTAGCTGGTGCAGTGTTTTCAACTTTCAGCCAGGGAACAGTGCTGAAAACACCGAAGTTTTTAGTTATAGCTTACAATGTTTTGGTCTGACCAAGCACTTTCTGATTCTCATGCTCTGGCAAGGAGGAGGGGAAGGTGGGAGGAAGCAGAGGCAGGACATCTGTCCCAGACTGACCAAAGAGGTATTCCATACCACAGCATGTCATGCCCAGGATGTAAAAACTGGGGGCAGGAACCTGGAAGAGTTCAGTTCACGGCTCAGTCGTTGAGTGGTGAGCAGCTGTATCCTCTTCTGTTGTATTTTGCTGGTCATTATTATTATTTGTGGTAGTAGTAGTGATTTGTGTTATACCTTAGTTATTGAACTGTTCTTATCTCAACCCGTGGGGGTTACATTCTTTCTATTCTTCTCCCCATTCCCTCCCCTTTTAGTGGGGTGGAAGAAAGAGGGAGGAATGAATGAGCAAACTGCGTGATTTATGGCTTAAACCACGACATAAGTGTACGAGTGACAATGAATACTACTGAAGAGAATCATCCTTGAAGAACAAGAAATTGCATTTTTCAACAAATGGGATGAATCTCCACAGTTTTTTAAACTAGCTAAATTGAGAGCAAATTTTGTTTTCAAGAGCTAGATCACAGAGACACAGTGAACAAAATGATGTCTTCAATCTGTATTTTAGGAATGCTACTGATTGTTATCAATAGCATTGCTTGTATAATATATCCCTCCTATGGCCTATGAAAATGTTACATAGAAATGACTCTACAATCAATCCTTGAAATTAAATATGTACATAAACCTTGAAAAGCCCAGCAAAGGCAGGTATATTACACACCATCAAACTTCCAAATGTCATTTTTTTTCCAAAGTGAAACTGCAGCAACAGCTGGACTCTCTTATAGCACAAATTAATCCAAGAAATGGGGGGGAAAAAAAAAAAAAAAAAAGGAAAGAAAAGCCATACAAGATAAAAAAAAAAAAAACCAACCAACAACAATCTGCAGCAGCAAAGGCACAGGTAAATCACTGAAGTTGGCCAAGTACATTTAATAAACTCTTGGATGAAAAATTAACACTGCCTTGTATCTTAATGGGAGGCTGTGCTTGAAAGGATCAAACATGCATTAGAGCAATACAGTCACCAGCAGCTGTCAGTTTAGCCAAATGACTTAGCTGCAGGATGCCTTCTGTACGTCATAAAGCCCCCTCAATCTGACAAATGTTCTGCCACTTGCTGCAGATGCATGGCTATCGTGCACAGCAAGGACTGAATATGTCACTACAACCCCATGTATCCCTAATTTGTATTGTCACGTGAGAGCTCAAACCTGGAATTAGGCCCTGAAGGGACAAGAACTAATGAACTCTGCCTGGCATTGTAAAAGCAATCCATCACTGACATACAGTGGGCTTTTTCTTTAGATTGTTGATGAAAATTTTCTAATTTCTCATGCCAACTGTCATTTTCTTAACTGTTCAAGACAGAATGTTCACCTAACGTTAGCCTTCCCTTTGAAAAATACACTACGGTTAGACTATTCTAAGTTAATTTGAAGTACTTCTCATTAAAACAAGAAAAGAGATGAAGAAAAAAAAAAAAGAAAAAAGGAAACAAAAAACCTTTGCCCCACTACCAGACACTTAGTGAAACAAGCAACAATTCTTTCCTGAAGGTACTCAGTTTTCTTCATTCAGACTCTTCGGACTTCCAGAGTCCATGCCACCATGTTGACTGTAGCCAGTATGCCACTGTAGCCAGCAGAGGACCTTACTGTCAAGAATGAACTGAATACTTTTTTCAAATACCTGATGTCTTTAGGATCTATATAACTAGCAATATCACCTTCAAATCATAGTGTGATGGTATCCATGGGATTTGATCCTTACAATTTGAGAGAAGCCCTTTTCTGTCTCTTTTTCTGCTAGCTTAAGTGCCCATCACCAGACGAACTCAGCAGCATCTCAGTGTAATGGGAACTGGAGTGCAATTCTTTGCTCCCAAACCTCTAAGTTATTTACACACACTGTGACTCTTTATTTTCTTATATACAGTGGAAAAAAAATGCAGGTTTCTAAAAAATGGTAGAAGATCATATATCTGGGTATTATATCACAGACAAGGAAAAAATGCCAGCTGAACATGTGCCCTGCTAAGGTCTTGTATAACAAACATACTCCTAAGCACCTTCTAGAAAATGCTGTGCCTCCTAAATCTTCCCAAGAAACCTAGCTCAGTAACTGTTTTAATTGCTTTCATTGAATATTTATCCCAATGGGTTGCTTCCTAAAAATGCGAAGTATTAATAAGTTAAACTACAGGAATGAATAAAGAGAGTTTAATAATCTTTTTATTCTTAAGTGTTCATCACAAATTCTCCTTTGTTTGGGGTTCGGTTGGTTTAGAGTTTTGGTGGGTTTGAGTTTTGGTGGTTTTGGAGTTTGCTTGTTTGGGTTTTTTTGTTGGGGTTTTTTTGTGTTGTTTTTTTTTTGTTTGTTTGTTTGGATTTTTTTTATCCATACAGCTGCTTTATCAGAAGTAAAAAAATGATTTTAACAACACAGAGCAATACAAAGCAGTAGTGTTCTGACTGACACTACTTTTAGTGCTTGGTAGTAAAGAACAGTGATGCCAGACTTATAAACACCCTCTAGGGTTTTTTTTGCTTGGATTTGTATCAAAAGAAATTACTGCTGCTATACAAAAAAAAAGTGATTCTATTATAAATCCCACAATTGTAAATATTAATCTATTAATCATTACTTAAGTCTTGTCTTGTATTTATTCCAAGCTGCTGACCTTCAGTTTGGTAGCACAATATTGTGGCATTGCAACATGTAATATGAGCTAGAATATAATTTATGAAAAGAAGAATATGTTCCTGTTCCGAAGAGTATTATTTAGATTAATTGCTGATATCCATGGCATTGCATAAGATTGATCAAAAATCTTTTCAATGATTGAAACTTTTAATCATTTTACATCACAGTGTGGTGTCCTTGTCCATATTATGTCAAAGATTCTGCCATTGTTTTATGGTTTGCAAAACAATGTCAGCAAGACCACCTTTTCCAGGTTAATATTTAGGCTCACAAACAAGGCCTATGTGATTAGCACGATCAATAGAGATGTGAAATATGCTGACATTCAGATTGGTGTTGCCATTCCTGTAAATCTTTACTTGAGGTCTTCTGTAGAGGACCCAATGTTTAAGACCAGTATTTTATTTCAGAAGGAAATTATATAAGTAGTAAAAGGACACACATTTTCCAAATCATCCAGACATTTAACCTAGTCCACCTGTATCTACTTTTGTTTCAGGGAGTATGAATGCTCAAATGGTACATGGGGAAATGGCTTTCAACTTAAAGTGTTTATTTTAGGTACTGATGCAACCAGATATATGTGTACATTCTTTAGATTTTGATAATTCCTACTGTAAAGCTACCATGCTAATGTAATATTTCCTATCTGACATGACTGGCACTATGGAACTAAATTTTTTGAAAGAGTAAGGTCTTCTGAATAGGTTTTTCTAGGTAGTACAGTAAACATTAACCGTTCTCTCTATCTTTCTGTGGCTATCACCACAATTATTCCAGTCTGCTTTCTTACTTTGTGTGTTCTTTGCTATCCTCACATTCAGCTGAGATCATTAACTATTTTAAATAGAAGTTACTATGCCTTTGCATATGTCTGTACAGTATTTAATATGCCAGTCTTAACTTATAAAAACTAATCCAAAATTACAAAGCACTTCATGCAGCACATTTATTTAATCTTGTCTCTAATTTATTTAATCTTGTCTCTAGAGGTTATAATTAGGTATTTATATCCACACAGATACACATTTGTTGGGTTTTTTTTTTTTTTTTTGCTTTTCTATGAATATAGTTTTTACTATGTTCTTTTTCTAATGGCTATTTAATGGCAAGTGAGAGAATAAGTGAATCACTGAGCTTTGGCTAGGAGGAATTGCAAACCCACACATCATTGCATGTGTTGATCAAAGTCAGTAACTCTTACAGCAACCAGGATTATTTTACCTGTATTTCGCTATCAGTCAAACAAGTCTTACCGTGCAGAAAGTGTTTTTTAGGTAAAAAATCAGGGTTGTGTTATCCTGCATACCCAGTTTATAAACTTTAGCTGAGCTGTATTTACACCAAATAGTTTGAGCATCAGTGTACAAGATTTACAGGCTAGATTTGACATTTGGTGTTAACTCACAGAGTCTGTATGTACAGTATAGGTCCACCCTTGGTGACTGGGTTTCTTTGCACGTCAAAGACGGGTTCATGTCACCTCATTTTAGCCTTATGAAGTTTAGTTTTAGTCTTATCAAGGCCAAATATCTGGGCTCCTTTTTAGGCATCAGAGAGATAAAGATGTCATTTATACTATTTTTTTTTTCAGATTAGTTTCTTCCTGGAGGTGTTTTCCTTCGCTGACTAGGAAGGTATATTTGAATCATGTACATTAAATGCTTAGATTTTATACATCTAAAATTACAAGGCATGGAGAAACTTTTGTGTGAGTGAAAACACTGTTATACTTTACTACTTGGAATCAAGCCTGACTATATATGATCTATGTGTAATGTGTGATTGCCCATGAAAAGTGTGGAAAAGTATCTCTTTTCTTGGCTTCCTCTTCTTAAGGCTAATTGTCACAGGGCAAGCATTTAAATTCAGAAAACCATCTCAGAATCAAAATTATTGCATGATTAAACATTTTCTTGAAATGAGAGCCAACATTTTTCTCTCACTGGGTTACAGTAGGCTTATATTCTGACTGCCTTAAAGAAACAAAAGCTGTGGATATGGAAATACAGCAAATCCATTACTGAACACAGCCCTCAATTAGTGCTAGGGACTGAATGCAAGCCCTCTCATCACCATGGTAACCACTTGCCCTACCCTCCAAGCTGTGGAAGCTGTTCACATTCTGTAGTCTGGTATGCAAAGCTGGTAACAGCATTGCAGAGGAGAGAGAGGTTACTGACTTGCCTGGTTAATTAAAAGAACTTCATTTTCTACATCTGTAATTATTTTTCCTTGTTTCACCTGTAGTATTTTCTATTGCTGGATATAGCACTAACTTTAATGCTTTTGATATACAAAGTACTTGCTATAGAACTGACTTTATAGTTGCTTTCATTTTTTATATCTCCCAAACTTTCTTTGAAAGTACAAGAGCCTGAGCCATCACTGTGATTAACTGGAAACCATACTGCAAAAAAGATGGAAGGGAGATCAGGACATATGAAGCGTAAGCAACTCACAATCAGACATTTTCTAATTTTAAGTGCTTAATGTTTTAACCTTAAAAAATGTTCTTCTCTACAAATATGTTGAACAGATGTAAATGTAGTTGCACATGCTTCTATGGCTGTAATTTCCCTAGCCAGAGAAAAGACTGGAATTCTATCACTGAAGTTCTCAAAATGTCACCTCAGTCTTTAAGGTCTTCTAGATCCCTGAAACTGATGTATTAAACAGTATCACACAGCTCCATATCATATCTAGTGAATGGTGTGCTAAGAACTAATGGCACTCAATGCGCATTCCTGAGGCACACGTCACTGAGAATTCTATTACACACAAGAAAGGGACAGACTCAGACTTTTTAAAAATCTTTAAAAGATTTTACTTTTTATAAAGAAGAAACTGACTTCACTTCACTCTCATTTTCCTTCCGTGCCAGTCTTCTTCCAGCTGACGCTGTCTACCTGTATCTGCTCTTCATTCCTCTCACCCTGTCCATTCTTCCCACTTTTTGGACACAAGAGGGTCCCACTTTTACACCCTTAGAAAAACAACTGGCTTTATGCCAGATCTGTAATTGTTTACTCCTGGGGCCATACAATTTCTCATGATCTCACTGTTGTCCACACTGAGGGCATTGGCCAGGTGCCCTGGTGCAGCCAAGTATGAAGGCCATAGAACAGCTGCACGCCTATGTTTTCCTGCCTTTTTCCAACAGTCACAATGAACATAAGCATATATACTCTACCAAATACACTTTGGCAAAAAACATGCTTGATTATGTCTCTCACTCAAGAGAGAGAATCAACTCTCAGCTGGGTTCCCATCCATTAGAACATATGAATCAAAATTAGATTAATATTAACTTAAATTAAAATTCTATGTCATATATATACACATGTACACACATATGGACATACGTATATGTATACACACTGATATACAATGAACTATACTGACTTTAAAGTCCCACGCTGCCCAAGCTGAGAAAGCTCAATTTTTCAGAGACAGGCTCTTCATAGAATTATATGAATTGTCTTGGCTGCCACTGCAGAGGCCTTAAAGCTTCACTTAATGTTGTCATTAAGTCCAAACAGTGCTTAAAAATGGTGATAACTCCATTTCTGCATGAAAGAAAAGGACACAAATATTTCTGGACAATATCCAAGGATATTTAAGAAAAAAACACTTTTTCATTATAATTTATCTCCACTATCAGCCAAGGTTTCTTGAAATGTGTTACATACCTAATTTAGTAGATTATGCCCATGGCAGCCTTCACTTAAGATAAAAAACCTCTAAAATTTCTCAATTAATTTTGAGTTTTCATGATTCCACTGTCAGACAAATTGATTCTCTTTTACACTCAATTTGATTTTGTGCTGGACAGCAAATGACTTGGTTAGAAAACAAAGAAAGGTGGTTTGAACAGGGCTTTAATTAATTCCATTAAAAAATACCTCAAATGCAATGTAGCCTGAAGAAAGACTTCTCCAACTATATTCAATAAAGGTTGTTTATCGAAGTAATTATTTCCTTTAGGGAATTTCTTAGAATTATCTCTTTAGATATATGAAGGCTCAAAAAAAGCAAGCTTTTCCTTCTGTGACCTTGAAGAAACACTTTAGTTTGAACAATTTACTTTAGCAGGGAAAAAAATTGTTTTATTCTTAAAAATGTCTTATTGCATGTGTTAATAAATCTCATAGCAAATTAACCCTTGGAGCTGTGCTGAAAACTCCCTGTCTTTATCTACAGTACATCTTTCCAAGTATGGAAGTTCAGTATAAATTATATAGGATAAAATATATAATACAGAGATATAATACCAGATATCATATTTTCATTTGGATTTTTATATGTAAGAAGAACAATGTTCTTTTAACACAACAGTTTTGTCACTAAACTCTGTTGTATCTATAACTATTCTATTATTTTCTTTAAATCATGGAGGATTCTGTTAAACATAAAGTACTTTGTATTGGCAACACTGAGGATGGCAGTGACACTGGCTCCTGTTTAATGATTTGCTAGACTCAGCTTATTAAATCAGGGATCCATGGGGAGCTTCTAGAAAAAATAGCTGTGGTTTCTGAGTGGGTACAGTGCAGAGGTTTCAAGTTGATGATTCCCTCTAATAACTTGCCTCAGTGATTCTAAACCAGAAGGGGAAGAGCTGCTGTGGAAAGCCAAAGTCAAAGCCAATAAAAACCACCCAAACACCCCACCTTCATGTTTATACACCCAGAAAAATAATATAATAGAACACCTTCCAGATCCAGTTGCATATGCATATATAGAGACCCTGAGAGCCTCAGATGCGTAGACATACCCACTCCACTTTGTGGATGAAGGTGGCAAGGCTGTGAAATCATAGTCCTTTTTTTCACTTGTAATGCTTCCATTTCACTGTGAAAATTTGCTTCTGTCTAATTGAGAAGACTTCTGCGCAAACTGCTTTCCAAATTATTTCACGCAAATTGCCATTTAATACAAAGTCAGATTAAATTTAAACTGGCATGTTTACATATTACCTTAATGGTAACAGACACAGTTTCAAGTTTCCTGCAAATTCTGAATGGTTTGAAGGTACCAAGGCTGAAGGCACTTTTTTTTTTTTTTAACTTTTCCTTCCTTTAGTGGTTTCCAGTGTATGAGCATAAAGAAAAAAATAAGTTGTACTTAATAAATCTGAATTCTTTGACAATACAGTTTCCCTCTTCTCTTTTCCACTAAAACTTCTTCAGATTCAGCTTCTCACATTTTTCTGTGGAAATCACATTCCTTATATGGAATATGGCTTATATGGCTTACACTTCTGGAGCTTTATTTCTACCTTTCACTGATGAACTTAAAGAACAGAACAAGAACTTGCTTTTTATTTCACCTCAAAATTTCACCACTAGAACAATTTCTTCTTCAGCTTGCAGTCATCAGTGAGACAGCATTTAACATGTAGGATATTTGGGATATTTTTTCCCTCAGGCAAGCAGTAATCCTTGCTTGTTACCCTGAGGTTATGCATTCAACTTAAAATGAAGAATTATTATTATTTTTTGCTCCCAGAGTTTTTCAGCAGGATAAAATTTTATCATCTGCTTTCCACATTATTCCACAAACATTAAATCTCATGAGTTTTTATCAGAAATGACTCCTTTTCTTTCTACCAGTTATTTTCATTTCACTTTACCTATTAATAAGTAACATAATCTCTAGTACTTTTCAAAATATACAGGAAAATAGTATGATTGTGATTTTGTTTGTTTGGGTTTTTTTTTTTTTTTTTTTGGGGGGGGGAACCCAAATGTTGATATGTACTATTTTTCTGACTGCATCTCGAGTAAATAACTCATTGAACATCAAATCTTGAGCAGAATGTTTTCAATGGAAGGTGGTGATAAGTGCCACCTCGCACTGTAACCAGTAGTTTCTTTTTTTACTGTAGCAGAACACTTTTATTCCTAATAAATAACTTTGAAACTCCTGCAGGAAAGGGATTCTCAATGAGTGTAATTATATCTTTCTCTAATACTTAAATTTTTACCACAGACGACTTCATAATATAGTTAATACATTTTTTATGACCCTGAGCAATTCTTGGTTTATGTAATAATGTTTAGGAGAAACAGCCATTTTCTTTACTGATTTACTTATTATGTCTGTCTTTCATTTTAATACCCCTTAAATTTAACCAGCAGTAATTATTGGTGATTTGCTAATTACTCTAGTTCCATTTGTCTTCTAGGATATGTTTTTGCCAGTTCAGATTTTGCCAATATTTCTTCACCTACCCTTTCTAGTTGTGTATATACTTTCACACTTTGTGGTTTCATTTATGTCACAGATTTTCTCAGATATTTACAAGTACTAATTTTTTCCTTTTCTTAGTTTTTAATTAGCTGCTGGTTTTTATATAATATTATATATATTATTACATATAATATATATAACTTTAATATTTTCTGGTAATTATTTTCTTGTTATATACACCTATTTTATTCTCTCTGTGAATCAAACTGGGAATACTGTGGTGGTGGGTTGACCTTGTCTGGCTATCAGATCCTTCACTTGCCTGCTCCCTTAAAACTGGAGAAATTCCTCTTCCTCTAGGTTGTAGTTTGTTGCTTCCTTTCAACTTTGGACTTGTCATCTTACAGATTGGTAAACCAAAAAGCTAGATAATCAGCTAAATAAAAACTATTCTTTGCCTGCACATTTCTTTGGCTCTCCCTAATTAGCATTCTTCTTTTTTTTTTTCAACTGTTTCTATTTCTTTACCTTTTCCTCGTGTTCCAGACTTGATTTCTTGTCAGCAATCTTTAAATTGTGTCTGTGATTCTTTGTTGACTTATTCCTACCTTTACATAATAGTGTTTTAGATGACTGAGAAGCTCCTCATTAAATCTCCTCAGCCATATTTTAATTTTTATGTTATTTTGCTCCTTGCTTTTAGGTACACAAGAAAATTACAGTGCCTTGAACTTTAACTGCAACTATTTATTTTTTCACTGTGAGTAAAGCTTGCTCTCCTAGTTCTGGAGAAATCCATTATAAGAAAAAATATCCTTCAGCTATGCCCCTAAGTTCTGAATGTGTCAGGCTTGCCTCCTGTTGTATAGTTTTTGCACATCCAGTGAACTCCCACAGAAATACGCTGTTCTTGCCCTTCTTTGTCATCATGATGCATTCCAGCTTCTCTCATGTTCTTTACTTATGTTTGCATTCACCTTGGGGTGGGTGGGTGGAATAAATAAAAGAAAAAAAAAAAAAAAAACAGCTTGTCTTAAAAAGGTCATGTCTAACAAGTAGTGATTAAAATAAACTAAGAGAAATTATTATCATATACCCTTGTTTTCCTACTGAATTCAGGCAATGAAGGCTAAGCCACAAAATTCTGTCTGGGTACAAGATGGGAAAGCAGCCAGATTTCCAGAACCAAGGGCACTAATCTCAAGATTTACTATAGAAAGGATCAAATGAAACACCTATCCAGTTAAGTTGTGTTGTGTCACATTAAATGCCATGTTGTTCATACTGGAGACTCTATTACTCCCTGATAATAATTTAAGGTGTCGGAAAGGGAATATATTGATAACTATTTTAGGTTTGTTGTGCAGTCTTTCTTACTAAACAGTCTTGTGACTGTTTAATTTACAATTATTCTTGTCCACTTTGAGGAAGGAGAAATAGCCTGACACCTTTGAGAGTAGAGGCTATAGTTCTTCCAAACTCCTGCTCTAGAAAATCTCTAATGTGCCTCTGCTGGTGTATTTTTTTATGTTTGTATACCTTTACTGTATTATAGCCATTTAAAATATCCTTTTTTTTTTCCTCCATGAGAGCTAGAATTAATAAAGACAGACCTTCAACTAGCTATAAGACTGAAGTTTCTCACAGTGAAAGAATATGTGACCTTTTTCCTATAGGTAGATCTAATAGCATGCTAACATGCCACTCAAAAAAAAAAAAAAAAAAAGTAAGCTGAGTTTATGTATCTGGACACTCTCTTCTTAGAAGAAATAAATAACATTTCGAATCCTTCAGACCTTGCCAAGTGTTGGCGTTTAAGCAAAGCCGTAACTCAGTGTCCTGGGTGACTAGAAGTCAATTTTTCTCCTTCTTAGTAGCTGGTACAGCTCCGTGGTTTTGCCTTTCAGTCTGTGAACAGTGCTGATAACACTGATGTTTTTAGTTGCTGCTCAAATGTTTAGTCTGACCAAGCACTTTCTGAATCTCATGCTCTGCCAAGGAAGAGGGGAAGCCGGGAAGAAGCAAAGACAGGACACCTGACCCAAACTAGCCAAAGACGTGTTCCATACCACAGCATGTCATGCCCAGGATGTAAAAACTGGGGGCAGTCACCTGGAAGAGTTAGATCACTCCTCAGTCGGGCAGCGTATCGGTCGGTGGGTGGTGAGCGGTTGTATTCGCTTCCCTTGTTATTTCCCTTGTCATTGTTATTACTGGTGGTAGCAGTAGTGGTTTGTGTTATACCTTAGTTACTGGACAGTTCTTATCTCAACCCCTGGGAGTTACATTTTTTCGATTCTCCTCCCCATCCCTCTGGGATCATGGGGGAGGAAGGAGGGAGGGATCTAATGAACTGTGTGGCTGATTTATGGCTGGGCTTAAATCATAACAGTTCTTTTTGGTGCCCAACGTGGGTCTCAAACCCACAACCCTGAGATTAAGAGTCTCATGCTCTACAGACTGAGCTAACAGGGCTGGTCAGGCAACAGCATCCGGCCCCCAGCAGTCCTGCAGGGATCGCGGAGGACAGTACTGCTGAACCCAGGACACTCAGGAAACCACACAGTCGCTGTCTCACTCCCCACTTCTTCCTCCACCCTGATCTGAGAGGGGTGGGGAGGAGAATCAAAAGAATTTAACTCCTATAGGTTGAGATAAGAATGGTCCCGTAACTAAGGTATAACACAAACCACTACTGCTGCCGCCACCAATAATAATAATGATAAGGGAAGTAACAAGGGAAGAAAATTCAACTGCTCAGCACACTCTGACTGATACCCAGCCCAACTGAGCAGTGATCTAACCCTTCCAGGTGACTGCCCCCAGCTTACATCCTGGGCATGATGTGCTGTGGTATGGAATACCTCTTTGGTCAGTTTGGGTCAGGTGTCCTGTCTCTGCTCCCTCCCAGCTTCCCCTCCTCCCTGGCAGAGTATGAGACTCAGAAAGTCCTTGGTCAGAGTAAACATTACTGAGCAATAACTGAAGACACTGGTGTTATCAGCACTGTTTGCAGGCTGAAAGTCAAAACCACAGCACTGCACCAGCTACTAAGAAGGAGAAAAATGACTGACTGCTACTGCTGAACCCAGCACACCAAGTTTGGATAAAATTGGTAAAATAGACTAAAAAATTATGATCAGAGTTATAGAGGATAATAATATTTCTCATTTCCCTGGGAAGTCAGGTAAAACACTGTCAATAATCAGTGATTCCACTTCAGCAGCACTGAGGGTTTCGATCTAGATACATGCCACCTTTTCCAGCTTCCTGGAACTGAGCTGGGTCATCCTCTACCTTTTTGTCTTTTACCTTATCTCTCAGACAAACAACAGCCTCTCTATTTTTATTTCTGCAGCTTCAGTTACTGTTACAAAATAAACACTCTCATAGCTAGTATTACACAAGTGCGAATTGTGTGTTACAGGACTCCTGTGCAGGTAACAGTAGGAAACGAGAGAAGGAAAGATTGGAAGGGGAAGATGGGAGTCAGGGCTGGGCTGAATGGGACCAGAAAAGCTGTTTTCAGGGTCTGTGAGTCAGAGTAAGGGAAAGATGAGGAGGGAAGGAGAAGAGGCTGATCCAAAATGATCTTCAATGGGTGGAGACAGGGGTTGTTGCTGTTATGGAAGCCATTTTCCCCTAGAATAATGCTTGCTACCCATAAGGCAAATGTAGCATAACTGCAGTAAGGGAGTACCTTGCAAGCTACATCTGGCTGGAAGGTCACTTACTAGGTCACACTGATAAAGTTCTAAAAAAGGGAGAAAAAAAACCCAAACCCCCTTGCTGCCTTTTTAAGATTGATTCTGCTGTGTAAAGCATATCAAGAAGGTGACTTCTAAGCGTTACTAAACTTAGAAAACAGCTATACTGCTTAAGCTGAGAACATCCAGTTATTTAAGGGGCAATTAATTCATGAATTTGCTTGCATTTCTCTTTGCTAAGAAAATAGCTGAGCCCAAATCAGCATGGCCTGAATTGTTGTTACCTTTTCGTTGCATTTTTTTGACAAACGTACAAATAAATATTTGCATGTATTTGTAATTACAAATAATATATTTAATTTTTCATGTCTTAAAATGGGTTCACCGTGAGGTACTGGAAAATAATCTGAAAGACTGTTTAAATTGGAATAATTGGATTAGAGCTATTAATTGGAGTCACTTTGATTCAAGAGGTTATTCTGATATTGAATAAGCGCAGTAGTTGATTCTGACTACGTGACATCATTCAACATTAATCTGAGAGAATAACAGGTCACTTTCTCAGCTGGTTTTCTTAAAAGACAATTGATTATTAAAATTTGCATTAACAAGGGCATTGGTCCAAATTCATTCATGGTCAGTAAACCCATTGAAGCTGATGAAGCTCTATGAGGGATGAATTCTGCCTTGAATATATGTCTAGCCTGAGTGATGAGGTACATACTAGGTTTAATATAAAAGCCATAATCCTAGAACTTGCCCTAGCACTAATAAATTGGGTATGCACTCAAGACTGGGTTATGAGTGATGGTACACATTTTTGCTTAATATAAATAATCTAAACCAGGAATTTACCCTAACATTGATAGATTGTATATATTCTCAAGACGTAATTTGTCCCTGATATAACCTCATTGACTTCAGTATAGTAAACAGATATTGCAAGAACATGACATGTAGTAATTACTTGTGTACATTTTAGATATAGATTATGTAACATGAGCTTAAGTTTATAGAAAATATTGTGTGAGGAATTAAATTCATTAATTCAGGATCCTTAAAAGGATCCTCTATTTTCTTGTATTCTTTACATATTGCTTAATTCGATTCTCAGTCATCTGTGGGAATTCCACCTTATCAGTCAGAATTTTACAGTACTTGAATCCTTATACAGCTCAGTAGACCTTATTATTCTCCTGATCTCCTGTTATGTTAACTTTTTCTGCTAATGTTAAGTTGAACAATTCTTTTGGCATTTTTAGTAGCTCTTTGCCAAACCTCTGTGTTTGTTGCAACTAAACAGTTACTTTCTCACACACATGCACACACACAAAAAGACAAACCTGTCATTTAAGTTATATACCAGGAGACAGGAGATAATGGAATCAGGTCTTCTAATTTTTTATGTGTTCAGTAGAAGAAAAAGATTCACATCTGTTTTCAATAGAAAAGAAGATAGTGAGTGGAGCAAACTAAAACTAGTTTGCCTATGATAAGAAGGTCTCCAAGGGGTAAAGGAACTTCGGGTGAGAATTCTAGTTTTTCACATTGTGTAATAGAAAAATAAGCAAGATGAACCTGTAACACATTTTGATCTATGATTTTTTTATTATTATTATTATCATACTATTTTCTTCTCTTTGGCCATCTATTTAATAGTTTCTATTTTATAAAAAAATGAAGATGTGTCCACCCTTTAACATATTTATCAAAGACAAACACAAAATCAAAATTGCATCTTTGCAGACCAGATAATTGAAAGAAATGCCTGCTTATATTTGTCTTAAGTCACAATGAAGCATGCAAACTTGGGCAAAATTATTATGTGCTGAAAAATATGTACACAAATTACTCTTTATGTTCTACTGAAGTATAATAATTCATTACATTTGGCACTTCACATCCATATCTAGGACCTCAGAGAGCTTTATGCCCCAAAAATTAGGGATTTACATGTCTAGAGTAAAACTGACAGATTGATCTTGCATGTTTCCAAGCAGGGATCAATTAAGTAATACTGTATGTCACTCTCTGCACTAGTTATTAGGCAGTAACACTTCCTTAAATATGCCATGGGGACTTTCTTCTGCACTGTTAAATAATTTCATCTTCTTAATCTGGGTTTCAAGAAACTAGTCTGTCTCTGAGAAATCTAGAATTGACTTCACCTCAAGTATCAAAGCATTCATGTCCTCTTTCTGTGTGGGGGTTGAGGTACTGAAATGAATGGCTTTCCAGATCAGCTTGTTCCTGTCTCTTGAATGAAAGCAGATTGCAGCTCCTTTGAGGTCCTCAAAGCACACCTTTCAAAACAGCTCTGAAAATTGATAGGCTTTCCCAATTTTCAGACATAAGGCTTCCTGTTAAGAAATTCAGGCTCACTTGAATAGCTTTTGGTTTAAGCAAAAAGTGAGACCATTTGAACATCCGGAATCACAACAGCAAGGTCACTACTGTTGTCGTTCAGTAAGTGTTGATCTTCCAGAACTGCAGCTTTTCTTCTGCTACAGTTTCAACAGCAAACAATGAAGTTAAGAAATAAAGTAAAAAAAAAAAAAAAAAAAGAAGTAGCTAGTATGACATTTACTAGTGTAGTTTCACCTGCATTTTACCTTTGTGCCCAGGAAGATTATTAAATATTTTAAATACAATTTGATTTCACAAGGGCCTGTTGCTTTTTCAGTCCAAGTCATTTGACAGGATTGGACTGTGCCTAGTGCCAATGCTGTAATACTTGCTTTAAAAATAACAAATTTTTGTTTGTGTGTGATTTCTTTCTGTATTAGAGACTAAGATCTGAAACCCAGCATTATATCAAAAATAAACATATTTGTGGGAACATTATGAAGATTAAAATTCAGAGCTTCTCTGATTGCAGAACAGCAATGGATATTCAGAGCCGAGCATCTCTTCAGATTTTTTTCCTCCTGATATTTGCCTCAATGAAAGATTTATTGTGAAAATGCTGACATTCAGCATCTATTAAATTTAATAATAATAATTTTTATTTTTACATTATAATTTTTTTTCTGTTTTCACTTATTCCTGTCATGGCTTAAGCCCAGCCGGCAACCCAGAGCCACGCAGCCACCCACTCACTACTTCCCACCCCCTTCTTCCCCCCCTCGATCCTGGAGGTATGGGGAGGAGAATCGAAAGAATGTAACTCCTATGGGTTGAGATAAGAACAGT
>JAOEHY010004396.1:1534-18727 GCA_025447955.1 Psilopsiagon aurifrons | reverse complement strand
CCTTCAGGAGCCTTCTCTTCTCCAGGCTGCCCCAGCCCCGCTCTCTCAGCCTGGCTCCAGAGCAGAGCTGCTCCAGCACTCAGCATCTCTGTGGCCTCCTCTGCATTCCCTCCAGCAGCTCCATGTACCTCTGTGCTGCTGCCCCAGAGCTGGATCAGGACTGCAGTGGGAGTCTCCTCAGAGCACAGCAGAGGGGCAGAATCCCCTCCCTCGACTGCTGCTCATGCTCTTGGGGGGCAGCCCAGCACAAGAGGGAGTTCTGGGCTCAAGCGCACACTGAAGCCGGGTCATGGGGATCTTCATGTATACCTAAAAAAGCACATGTGTGTGTGTGCATGTGCACAATGAACCACCATATGGGTGTATTTCTCAGTGCTGAATGCCCCCAGAATGAAGGATGTGTGTGTGTATGTTGTGTATGCATGTGTAGTGATATGCAAGCAGGATACAGGCTGTTTGCACACATACATCCATGTAGCTCACAGCTGCATGCACATGGGCAAAGGCACACGCGTGCACACATGCATGTACATGTGCTCTTGTATGTGACTGCTCAACACTGCGGGATACACTGTGTATGTGTTCTGAGCTGCGCAGTGATTGTTTGTGCTGCGGAAAGGGGCTGGAGGATGCTGCATGCTTGACAGGGCTCCAAAGAGCAAGTGACAGCAGGATAGCAAGTGAGGAAAGTCAAACAATTATCCCTGCCCTGTGTGCAAAGCCGTCCTGCTCTGCCACGCTTGTTAGTGGGCTGTCATGTCCTGCACTGACATGTAGGGATCAGAGCCTGACACACAATGAGGTGCTTGGGGTGACAGGCAGGGACTGTGATGGGGATGCTGCCTGCCCCTGCCCATGCACTCTGCCTGGCTCCTGCCCCTCGGTCCCCCCCAGCCCATGGGGTGATGCTGCACCCAGGTGCCAGGGAGGCTGAGTGATGCTGTGCAGCTCTCCTTGCTATCCTCATGGGCTGCAGAGTGTGTTGTGGGGATGCAAAGGCTCACAAGAGGGATGCAAATGCTCTTCCACCCGCCCTGTGCTGATGGGGGGACCCTCCAGCCCCAGGTGTGCCCCCAGGGCTGGCTGCAGCCTGAGTGACAGCCTGTCACAGTAATGAGCCCTGGTGCCAGGAAGATGGCTGACACCTGCAGCCACCTCCTCAGGCCATCTCCAGGGACTCACCACCACCAGCGCTGATGGGGGGGCTCACCCTGATGCCATCCTTCTTCCTCAACACCCCTGGAAAGCTGCCCTGGTTTGCCCAGCCCAGCAGTTTTGAGGTGCCAATTGTGCTAGGAAACACATGGGCTCCAGGAGACGAAGCCTCACTGCCAATGCTCCTTAGTGCAGGGTCACACTGCGTGCTGCCTGCCCAGACCATGGCCTATGGAGCCTCCCCTGGCTGACTCCAGCCACTCCAGAGAAGACAGAAAGGGATGGAGAAAGGCTGAGCCTGGCCATTGCTGCAGAGCAGGGTTTGCTCTGAGCATTCAGCACTGATTTTGGAGCAGCCTTGTCATACCACAGCATCATCCTCCTGCCTCTGCACCATTTCTGGAGCATGCTCCTGCCTTGGCCCATCATTTCTGGAGCATACTCTGTAGTTCCTCTGCGTCACTGCAGCTATGTCCTGGAACCATCTCCAGCTCCTGGCTCCAGCCTTTTCAATAGCAGGGGGGTCTTACTCCACACTTGCCTGTCTCCTATCTCTCTTCCGTCCTCCCACCTCTCCACTGCCTCACTCCTTGAAGACATGCTTCTAATCTACTTGTTAGCTTATCCCTTCATCTAAACCCAACATGGAGCTGAATGCTGGAGGTAATGAACTGATCAATTAGATAGAGAACTGCCTGTGCTGATGACAGTGCACCTGCAGTGCCGTTTCCCAGCACCCATCCCGCACCCAGCCATGCACACTCAGCTACATCCCATGTTCACGCAAACCCACATACGCTATATGCCTGCACAATGCTTTCTGGAGGGTGCTGAGCTCCAGTGCATCTGCTTCCTGCCTTGATTTGCTCAAGGACATATCTGCAGGGGACAGGCCACACATCAAGGTGACCATGGGGAGGTGGCAGCTCATGAGGATCATGGCCAGGCTGCTCCACTGCAGGGGCACAGGCAGTGACCCCAGCCCATGGCCCTGCTGTCCCCCAGTGCAGCCTGGATATCGGAAGGGGATGGGGCAGTACCAGGCACCTCACCCCCATGGTGGAGCTGTGCCACTGCAACATGGTCTGCAAAGCTGTGCATGATGGACGTCCTACCTGGGGGCTCCTGCACCCTCATGTTCCCCCCTTGTCTCCAAACCCCCACCTCTGGGTGGCCCCAGAGCATGAGATGGGATGCTGAGTGCGGGAGGGTCCTAGCACCCAGGAGTGGGGGGGACAGGCAGGGCTGCCAGGGAGCAGGGCGACGTGGGGAAGTAAATAATGCAACAAACTCATGTCTACCAACCCCCTCCTCCACGGGCTTTGAAAAGCAACACATTACCCTGATCTCCAGACATGAGTTTTTGTCACCAAACAGGGTGATGCGGAGACTTTGAAGCAAATACAAACACCGGGAAAGGGAATACATAAGAAGAGAGTCGCGTGTTCTCTTCAGAAAACAATTGTGGTGTCAACTACGCGGTGCAGCTCCGCAGAGGGGGAGCTGCTAACCAGGAACCTGACAGCCCCAAACACCCAGGGATTAACCTCAAAATCACAAACCCTCCCTCCGTTGACAGTGCTCTGGAGCCTTCCATGCTCCTGGATACAAGGCGCCCCTTCTCCTCCTCCCTTTGGACCTCATGTTGCCCCCATCCCTTTGCCCCAGTGGGTCCCTGCAGTGGCATGGCCATCGCAGCTGGGGACACAGCACCCCATAGCCCTTCTGCATCCGCTTGTGCTTTTCATGCATGTTGTCACCTGCAAACACAAGTCTGGCATGCACGTACTTGCACCCTGCGTGCTTGCACACCTTGCACAGGCACTCATACCTTGAACACCTCCCCTGCTCTGTGCATGTACTCACATCTTGCACAGGCACTCAGACTATGTGCAGCACCCACATCTTGTATGCCTTGCACACTTCCCACTCCCATCATCCTACACATGCCCTACCTGTGTGTTCCCCTTCTCCCTGACATCCTCCTTGAAGCAGCATAAATAAGTATATATCTGTATATGTATATAAAGGCAGTGCTATATATAGCATAGAAGATGTTATCACTGTGTGACAGGTCCCTCTGTGCCTGACAGATTTCACTTGGGCATTTAAGGTGCCTTGGTAATTCTGGCAGGATTTGAGTGAATGCCCCTTGGAGCGGGGCCCATGCGTACCCTCATGGAGCTCAGGACAGCCCCTGGGAGCCCAGCTTCCTTGAGGAGGAAGGTAAGGGCTGTCCCCAGGGGTACAGCTGGCACTGGGGGTGTTTCTGTGTGGGGATCGTCGGGGGCACTTTTGTGTAGCACACAGTTGCCTCCTCACCTTCAGATACTCTGCGCTGCACTCCTGCCCCAGGCATGCTTGCAGCACTTGCGTACTCACCTGCGTGAGCATGGCCGCCTTGCTCACACTCGTCCCTCCACAAGCACTCTTCTGCTCATACTCAACCCTTCATAAGTGCTCCCACCCTGTTCTCATTCACTGTGTGCACCCCTCCAGCCCTGCACACTTTGTACCTTTACACCTTTCACACCCGCTCACCTCTCAGGTGTGAGGTGTGTACTCATGGCCTGTGTGTCCGCTTACATCCCCGTGTACTTCCACACCCACCTCATGTGCTCAGCCACTGCACGTCTATTCATGCCTGCATGCTGCCCCTCATGTTCCTCCTCATGCCTTGCACACGTGCATGCTCAAAGGTGCCTCTCTGGCATGAGCACACTTCAACATCCCCCAAAAGCGCCTCTTCCCATCCCTGTGGCTCCAGGGATGTTTCACCCCTTGCTGCACTCCCAGGCCCCAAACCTTGCCCATGACCCCCACTCATGGGGGTATATGGCAGACTTGGGCTCATCAGCTCACCCCCTGCATCCCTGAAGACACCTGTCCCCATTCCGTCTTCTCACTCTGCTCATCCCTTCTCCATCTCTCTGTTCGCCCCTCCATCCATCCATCCATCATCCACCCTTCCATCCATCCATCTGTCCGTCTGACTGCCACCTTCCTCCGCTCGGTGCCAGGCACCCTTTTCCTCTCTCTTTATCTCTAGCTCACAGCTGCTTCTCGCCCCTCCCCTCCTCCGCTGCTTCCATCCCTCCTTCTCCTCATCCCTCGCTCCTACATCCTCCTGCAGCCGTTATCACTCTCTTGAATGCATTCGTCCTCTCTCCCTCCTTCCTTCCCTCCCTCCCTCCTTCTGCGCATCCATTCTCCCCTCTTGCACTTCCCTTCTTCTTCACATCCATCTCTCATTCCTTCTATCCCCAAATCTCCTTCAACCCCATCACTCATCCCCTTCGCCCCCAAATTTTCACTCCCATCACTCATCCCCTCCATCCCCAGATCTCTTTCCTTCCCCATCCCTCCCTCCCTTTCCTGGCCTCGTGGTCCAGCCTCGTGGCCACCACTCCGCCCGGCCACACGTGTTCCCCGTGTCCCCAGGCTCACGTGCCCCTCAGTGTCCTGCCGTGCCCCATTTCCACCCGCTGCTGCAGCCTTTCAAGTTTCAATCAGTGCTGGCTGGGAGAGGCGGGGAAGATGCGCCTCCCGCTCCCAGCCCCGCGACTCAGCGCTGCCACTCTGAGTGCTCCCGCCTTATAAATTTTACATTATTACCCTCTTTAAAGTATATAAAATAACTATTCATAAATTATTGAGGGGAAGTTTAAAATACTACAAATGTTTATAAATGTTTATCAAGAGGTCTTCAGAAGCAAGCAAGCGGAGCCGCAGTGACTTCCCCATGGCTGGCAGGAGCATGGCAGCCACCCTGCCCCTGCCCATAGGGGGATTTCCATGGGACCACCATCAAGAGATCAGCACTGGCTCCCACAGCCTCTTTAATTTGTGTCCCCATGGATGGTGAGGAACAAATTTCAATCCACGTGTTCCCTCCTTCTGCCAGTGTGTGCTTGGGCAGTCCTGGCCTTTCCCATTGCTTGTGGCTGTGTGACCCCACTGTGGGTCTGCCAGTAGGCAAGGGCTAATGACCTGTCCTTCGCTACAAGGTTCGTGATCTGCTGCACTGGGGACATGTTCTATCCAGCTTCGGGATGTGTCCTGTCCCCCAGCCCAATACCCACTCTGTGCCCAGGTCACAAGCTGGCTCAGGGTACCCAGCAAGGGACTGAGTGGTGCGTGCACACACAGAGGTGCTGGACACTTGGGTATGTGTAGCGCCAACTGGGTCAGCTTTGGTGCGACTGCCTGGAGCTGGTGCGTTCACACTGCTGGAACCTCTCAGTGCCATGGGAGCAGTGGCACAATGGTACTGAGCCATGCCAGGATTCTGGTGACAGGCAGGGTGAGTGTGTGGGGTGCACTGAGCAGGACCTGATCAGGGCTGCCTGAGTTGTGTGACAAACAGACCATGTCACAGACACCGGCTTCTTCACTGTGAGGGTGTTGAGGCGCTGGCACAGGGTGCCCAGAGAAGCTGTGGCTGCCCCACCCCTGGCAGTGTTCAAGACCAGGTTGGATGGGGCTTGGAGCACCCTGCTCTAGTGGAAGGTGTCCCTGCCTATGGCAGGGGGTTGGAGCTGGATGAGCTCTAAAGTCCCTTCCAACCCAAACCATTTCATGATTCTATGAATCACCATGCACCAGGATGGAGCTTGGCATTGACACAAACACACATGTGGTACCTCCCCAGAAAGCACAGCACCTCTGAGACTAGGCAGCCAGCATGGCATGGCATGACACGGCACAGCCTTCCAGGTATGGTACTGTCAAACCTGGCCAGATCACTTGGCACAGCACAGCACAGCATGGCACAGCACTGCATGGCACAGTACTTCAGGGATGGCAGTGCTGAGTCTGGGCAGTGTGCTTGGCTTGGCACAGCATATCAGGGCATGGCACAGCACATCCCTGCGGGGAAGGACCTGTTGAGCTCAGGTAGCTGGCATGGCACAGCTCTGGCCTAGCCATGTCACAGCCTTGGCATGCTGGCTGGCACGGCACAGCCCCAGTACCATGATCCTGCAACTTCAGCTCCTCAAGGAGCTCCAGAAGCTTGCCCACAGCAGATTGTCACTTCCAGCTGGATACAGTGCTGGAGGTGGGCTCTGCCAAACCAGCTATCCAAGGTAAGACCAGTGACTGGGACAGCTGCACCCCTGTGCAAGACACGATGCAATGTGCACATTGCAGAGCACGGACACAACCAAGGCTACTGGATCTTTCCCTATAGTCTGGCCACTGTGGGAAGCTCAGCACAGCCTGGCTGGCAACTGTGCCCACCACGATGGGAGCTGTGCCCACCACAGGGTGGCAAAGGAGCTCTGCTGTAACCCTGGCGAGTGGGTCTGCCAAGTGTGTGCAAGTTGTGCGTGGATGCTCGGTGATCCTGTAGCTTCCAACAAGAGCTGCCTGCAGGGATTGTGTTTAAAGTGCTGGCTGATTGGGGTAATCATGGGAGCACGGAGTGCATTAGCTGTGAAGGTTTATAAAGGGAAATTAAAATAAAATTGGATGTGACAGAAAAGTACATGGAAAATTAGTATAAGAATATGAATATTTATGGCTGCGGGAGCACGCCCTGGGAAAGTGCTCCTCTGTGCTCCCTGATACTCCCTGCCCTGGATCTCAGGTTGGTCCTGTGGGCAGCACATGGCTGGGGGGCCAGGTGGTGGGGCTGGACATGTTGCAGTGGGTACACCACCTCTGTGTCACCACTCACTTGCCTTCAGGGTGACCTTGGGGTTGATGGAGGCTGCATCATCCCCTTGTATCCCTGGGGTTGCCCTTAGGGCTGGTGGTGGCACTGGCGCAGGGCCACATTAATGCTTCCACTGCTGTGATGGCATGGGGACAGGTTGGAGCAACCTGCTCTAGTGGAAGGTGTCCCTGCCCATGGCAGGGGTTTGGAACGGGATGAGCTTTAAAGTCCATTCCAACCCAAACCATTACATGATTCTATGAGAGGCACAGCTCAGGAGCATCAGTGGTGGCAGAGAGGAGGGGGTTGGCACCATGCAGTGCTGGCACACGCCGAGGCTGCTCATGCAAGAATGAGGGCACTAGGACAGCACTGAGGCTTGCCAGGATGGCAGGGCACAGCTCTCCTCCTGCCCGCTGGGACTGTGCCCACCAGGCTGAGCTCAGGCAGGGATGCACCGGCAGCAGCATGTTAAAGATGCCACCACCCTGCTGGGGACCACAAGCTTCCCCCCAGCCCTCCCACTGCAGGGGGCTGTACACAGCATCCCCGCCCGCCCTGCCTGGGCCCGGTGCTGGACCCAGGAGCAGTCATCCCCCTGTCGCCTCCCGCTGTCACACTTAGAAGCCATTAAAATAATTGAATGCTTTAAATATTCAGCGCTCAGCTTAAATATTCATCAGCAAAGTTATTCTGATTGCTAAACTGCATCAGCCAGGCTGGTGAAGGGTTCCTCTCCACAGAGCATCCCCCAGCCTGTGCACAGCCCTGTGCGCCACGACCCACACGTGGGCTTGTACACATACATGAATGTACACACGTGTACATACCCATGTGCATGTATGAACATGTGTATGCGCTGCGCCTCCACACAGGTATGCATGTGCATGCACATAGAGAGAAGAATGTGTGCTCACACACTCCCAGAGCAGGTGGCTGTGGGTACCGGGAGCACTGGAGGCACTGGGAGCATATTTAGGTGTCTGGTTTGTACCTCCCCTTAGCTGTGCCCTCCTACAGAGGACAGTGGGAAGCTCCCAGACCATCCCTGCCCATCCTGGCACCCACAGCCTATATCCCACTCCAGGACCACTCTAGGGTTGGTCCCAGCATCCCAATATCTACATCACCCAGGCTCCTGACATGATCCAGGACACAGCAGCACTTACCTCTACCGAAAACGTGTGAAACCTGCTGTGTGATGTGCGTACTGGTGCTGTTCCTTGAGCTGGTGCTTGCATTATTTGCTTGTTTCTACAAGGGGAAGGACAGACTAAAGACTGAATCATAACAAAATATTAGTGAGAGACTGTCCAAAGCCAAGCTCATTGTCTGGGAAGGTTTTGATTTGAACCCCCCTTGCCCACCCTGTGGTACCCCATGAGTACCCCAGCCCTCACAGTGCTGACAAGCCATGGCATGCTGGGGTCAGGCAGCAGAGAGGTGCCTTTGAACACAAAAGGAGGGCTTGTTCTCACCTCTGCAGGGCTGATCCACCCAACTGGGCCTGTCAATAGCCCCAGCTTTATTCTTCCTATGTGTAAGCTGCCTACTCCCATCCCTCAGACTGGCTCCTGGTGAGGATGCTCTTGGCCAGTGTTGCAGATGTGGCATCACACATCACTTGCAGGGTGATGTGCCCAGTCTTTGCCACCCCACCGTGCCTTTGGCTCTGCAATACTCCCTTTTATCCCCTCCGGTGTATTTTCTGGGCCCCCAAATACTGACCAGGATGGTCTGAACCAGGGTGTGAAGGAGAAGAGTATCAATGGAGCATTCCCTGCAAAGATGGGGGTCAAACTGGGATCTGATGGGAGTCCCAAGAGGTGTAAGAGCTCTGCATTGCACCGGGGCTCTCGAGCTCCTCTCATCTTCTGCTGAGCTTGACAGCGCTCTGGCATAATCTCCTATTAGGAGACAAAAGATCATTACTCGACACCTTTGTTCCTGGAACAGAGCAACTCAGCTAAAAAAGCAAGAGGAGGAGAATCAAGAGCTGATATAACCCATGGCTGAGAGCAAAGGATGCCCTGAAAAGAGGAAAACAACTTGTCAATGGCAAGAGAACCCAGAGCCAACCTGATTTGAAAAGGATTTTCCTTCTTCGCTGACATGCTCCGGGGTGCAGCAGCATTTGGGAAGCCTGTGGGGACTCTGCACGTCCCTGGCCAGGCAGGCACAGCAATGCCTTCTCCACCTTCCCATCTGCAAAGAGTCCTGCAAGAGGCAAGATCTGAAGTCCATCACCTCCTAGAACCAGGGATTAAGCCCATCTCAGGAAGCCTCAGAGCCACCAGACCCTCCAGCAAAGGTCTGCAGCCGTCCATCACCTTCCTGAGTGAGGCCAATCCACGGTGCTGCATCCACAGCCCTCTCCGTGAGTGTTGCCGGGTGATAAAGAGCTTTTGCCTTTCACACAGGACACATTTGCTCTCCGGCACTGTCTGCCAGGGAGGGTATTACACGTGGGTGCTGGTACACAAGAGCATTCCCATGTGCGCATAGGTGCTGGCATGTGCAGGAGCTCGGAGAGCTGGAAGCAGCCCCGGCAAAGCTCTGCAAACAGCACTGATAAAGTTGTTCCTGCAATACCTAAAGCAGGCTTAGGTTTAAGCAATCTTGCTCCAAAGACGGCTCCTGCATACATTTCACAGGCTGGAGCTGCAGCTTTAATCCTTAGGAATTGTGTACTTTGCATTGCATTGCCATTCAGATTTGGAGAGGGGGCTCGGTGCTCCCCATGAAGGGTGGCTGGACCCTTCCTGTGCCATGAACTCAAAAGGAGAGCCAGGCTGCCTGCTTGTCTGCACGGCTGCTGAGCACTGGGAAGAGCAACTGGTTTATCTGATATGGTTTAATCAGCCCTATAATTAGATTAATTTGTTGATTTGATAGCAACCCATTTCTCACTGTGAGATTTGTTTATGTGTTTTATGTGTCGCTTTGGCAATAAAATAGGAACTGAGGAGGTGGGAAAGTCCCTCTGTGCGCCCATGCTCTGCCCCTGCAGTGTGCCTGGGCTGAAGATGTGTTTCCTGGTGCCCTGTGTGCTCCTCATGTGGGGCAGGAATGGGCAGGGTGGACAGATGAACCTTGGGGGTGCCAGGGAACAGTCTGAAGCAGTAAGTGTGTATCCCTATGGGGGTAACTGGGATGGGGATGGAGGTACCCAGGATAGGGGTGGTCCCCATGGCAGAAGGCACTCCCATGCCTTGGTCTGGGCTCAGGGGAAGGGTGCAGGAGCTCATTCATCACTGCCTGTGGTCTCTCACAAAGGCCAGCTCTGCTTGTGAAACGGGACACATTTTGTTTCGATGAATGGTCACACAGCTGACCTGAACCTGCTGCATTGTTTCTCTCCCTGTGTCGGTAGAGGAGTTCCATCCAGTCCCATCCCATGAGCCTTTGTGCATCCTGAAGCAGCATCCTCTAAAAGGTTAAAAATAAACCGCAAAACTTGCTTGTTCGAGGGAAGTAGATGGGCTGCAGTGTGTGTTTGACAGAGTTATAGAGTGGTTTGGGTTGGAAGGAGCCTTAAAGCTCTTCCAGTTCCACCCCCTGCCACAGGCAGGGACACCTTCCACTAGAGCAAGTTGCTCTAAGCCCCATCCAACCTGGTCTGAACATCAGCTTAGGTGGTTGCCAGTATCACTGCCGGAGAGGGGCTGCCTGCTTCCTAGTACAGCACCCCTTGCCAGCAGCTCAGGGCCACTTCCATGGCAGGTCAATCCTTCACCTTGCCAGCAGCCAATGTGGCATCCAGGCTGGAGTCACCCTCCTGAAGGTAACAGGTTGAATAATTCACATTGCAAGCAATGATTTCAGGGAGGGCAGGGGAAGGCAGACAAGGGATGGCAGGCAAGAGAAGGCAGGCAAGGGGAAGGCAGGCAAGGGGAAGGCAGGCAAGGGGAAGGCAGGCAAGGGGAAGGCAGGCAGGGAAAGGAAGACAAGAGAGACATGGAGCGAGTGTGAGGGGCTGCTGGAGAAGCCAGTTGCAAGGAGCTCTTTGATGGGCAGCTCCTTTGATCAGAGATGTGAATCTAGCCCTCACGTTCTCCCCGTGTGAGCCTGCTGCCTAATTACCAAATGGCAGGGCTGCCTAGAGTCCTCAGTGTGTTCCTGTAATAGATTTCACTGTGTCCAGCCTGGAGAAGGACATCGATCCTGCCACAGCCGCAGCCTCGTGCTAAACATTGCGTCCCATCGATTTTCTTTACTTTTTCTTTTTCCCCCTTTTTCCTTCTTTCTTTTTTTAAAGAAAAAAAATTCTTTATTTTCATTAAATCATTAATCAGGGAGAAATCTACATTTTTATCATTTCTATGGCTGGAGAGGAAGAGAGGAAAGTTATATTGCCATAGAAACCATTCCCTACCATTCTCAGCCTCGGAGCAGTCCCTCTTGTGCTGTCTCTTGTCAAAAGGCGTAATTGTTGCTCCTGATCTTCACTGCTCAATTAGCAGTGATGTCTCCCTTCAAGTTAATTGCTGGAGATGGGAGGAAGTAGGACAAATGTAACCTTTTAGATGAAAAGATCTCTCTCTCCCCCCTCTTTTCCCTGCCTTTCCTCGCTTTTGTGCACTCAGGGACCCTCGGCAGAGAGATACAGTGGGGGGGAGCCCCACCAGTGGGGCAGGAGTCACCTCATGCTCCATCACTCCCACACAGTACCAGGCTGGGGACCCCTCCCTATCTTTCTCATCCTTTTATCCACTGAAGAACCCCCTTTTTATTCCCCCTCGGTTCCCTCAGCCTCTTTCAGCAGCATCACCACCAGCTCAGCCTCTCCCGAGTCACCTCCATGCTGCTGGTGTCACATCTCCTGGTGCTGGGGCAACCTTGGTGGATGCTCCAAGGTTGCTCATGTGGGCTGGTCCCACGCTGCAGCAGCAACAGCGCTCAGTGGGTTCAAAGGGATGGGTGGCCTTGGTCCAGGAGCAGAGGGACCCTTGCACACGCCCAGGACTAAAAGCTGGCGGCACAACAGGGCTGAGCATGGGGATACAGACGGGAGAAGAAGTGTGAGGCTTTTTTCCTGCAGAACTGAACCCCAGAACAGCAGCATGGCTCACAAATGTATTTGATGGGAGCAGGGACCCTGGTGGGAGGAGAGCTCAGAAATGGTGCTGTGGCAGGGGGGTTCAGCCTTGAGGAAAGACAGACAATACATTAAGGAGAGGAGAAGTGTGGCAGCTGCCTGCACTTTCGTCATCCAGAGAAGAGCCCTTAAATAATGACTGGGTGTTTGGAAGACACAAATCACCCTAACCAGGCACATGCGGAGAGCACAGATGCATGCAGTGGTGCCAAGCATGCACAGCATGCCCTGGGTGGGCAGCAGCAGCAGTGGGGATGGGTATCAGGTATCACCCCAAAGCAGGACAAGACAGCCTGGCCAAGTCTGCAGCACAGGACCCCCTCCCCATGGAGTAGTCAATGGAAAAAATGAGCTCCTGAAGCTCAGGGCGATGGTGAAGGGAAAGTGGCTGCTGGTGAACAGTGGTAGATGGAGGGTGCAAGGGCATCCGAAGAGTGATCCCACAGGCAGGAACTGGATGCAAGGAAAGAGGCTGTCACCACCCATGGGAGACATTGGAGCAAGGGGACACTCTCCAAGGATTCTCTGAGGAGGAGCCCATGTCACTTCCCGCTCTTCAGCTCAGCTGAGAGACACCCAGCTCCTTCAGCAAGCCCAGGGCAGCAGCAGACCAAGCTAAACCCCACTCACTATAACCAGCCCTCATTCAAAGCAAAACCTTGCTTTAATCAGCAAACTACTTGCAAGAAGACCCTGCTGAGGGGCAGATGGATGCACTGCTCATCCCCACCCCTGCTCTTGGGGTAGCACACAGCTTCAGGTTGGTCACTAGTTGGGTAGACCTGATGGACAGCAAAAAGGCTGGGAGTAAGGTGTGATGGAAGTCATGAAGCAAGGAGAGTTCTTACCTTGACATGATGGCAGGGGACATGGGCAGTGCTGCTCACACCTTGAGCAGGGGCAAGAGATTCCAGGAGCCCACAGACCTATGGTCTTGACCATGCTCCTCCAGCTGATCTTCTTCTCCATTCTGCCAAGTCAGACAGTAATTACTGACTTTCATCTCACGGAGTGGGGATTGGGGCAGCCAATCTCAGGAATCCAGAACTAGGTTATCCTCCCGCTCCCGTCACTTGCAAGATGCATTGCAGAGCACATCCACCCTCAGCCCCTGTGCCGTGGCAATCTCTACCTCACCCGCTCAAGGCCACTGAATCTCTACCTGGATGCTGCTGGGCTGACCTCCAGCACCATGTGCCCTGGCTCCTTGTGAGCTTGGTTTGCAGGTCTGATACAAGGACCCACCCCACAACTTGCATCCGAAGCACAGAACTAGGGCTAGAAGTGATCCCTGGAGATCATCTAGTCCAATCCCTCCACCAAGGAGGGTTGTCTTGGCCATGCATATGCACCTTCTATGACGCCTGCTATGCTCCTTCTATAGAGCTTGCGATGATCTGGGAAGACTTTAAGCCAAGTGAGGCTGAAAAGAAACATTGTGGGGGGCTGAGCACATGGAGGAATGACTCGAGGATGCTTCCCTGTGTGGATGAGCACTTCCCTGGCCCCTTGGCTCCGGAAGGCACAGAGGAACAATTGCCAAGCTGGGGGCTCAGCTCCTGCTTCCCTTCCGCTGGAGGCAAACAAGCCCTTAACATTTCAGCAAGTGCCTGTGCTTGTGGAGGCACGCAGGGGGCTGAGTGCTCACTTTAGAGCACCTCGTGACTCAGGTCAGGAGGGGGATGATGGGGAGGAGAGTACCCAAAGGCTGCTCCACTGCGGGAGTGAGGGTATCCATCACCCTGGTGCCTGGGCCCCGCCATTAAAGCTCACCCTGAGTGTTGCATGAATGTCAGGTTTGCATCTGATTCCCCCTGCGCCAGGTAAGGAGGGGCCAGCAGGCTTGGAGAGGGATCACACGTGGCAGCTTTTAATAGCAACTCTCCTGCCTGTCACTGGCTCCTCATCATTCCTCTTGAAACGGTTGCTAATTACCAACAAGCTGGTGTTTGCACTCCGGGTGTGATGCTCCCCTCGGCTCCCCCTCCTCCTGCTCTGCACCCAAGCTGTTGCCAGGAACATGGGGTCTTTACGGAATATGGGACTTGCTCCAGAAGGACTATAAGGACCTGGTTCCTTCTGGAGATGGACCCAAGTGTGGGTGGAAAATGGCTGTCTTTTGCTTTCTCCTCCCTTCCCATTTTCAGGGAAGGATGGATCCTCTGGGAGTGTTAAACCTGAGGAGTCAGGGCTTTGGGACTACACAACCCACCCCCTCCCAGACTGGTGATGCTCTGCTGGACCAGGACACCAGTGCCACCAGCTCTGCCTGTGCAAGATGTGCACCCCTGTGCCAAGTCAGTCTGCTCCACGCATCGCTCCTTTAGACCCTTGCCATCAGTTGTGCCTCAGCTCCCAGAGACACCAAGGCTTGGGTGCTGGCAATGTCAACAGCTTTTGCCCCCTAGCTGCTTCCTGTGGATGTGCCACCATTTTCTCCCATGCTTGGAAAGGCTGGGGAATGGCCAGGGATGGGATGTGATGGGGACCTGCTGCCAGTGGTGCTCTGCGGGGATGGAGAGAGCCAGTTCTCAGGGGCTCTGATCCCATCGGACATCTTCACCCCTCACTCTGTGTTTCGGATCCTTCCTGGGGCAGTGTGAGCCATTGGGTGGGGGAGTCAAGGTTGGAGAAGGGCCTTCACCCCAACAGCCTTCACCCCACTGTTACTCAAGCACTGGGTCTGCCCCATGCCAGACACCCCCTTCCTCCAACCATGGAGCCCTCCAGCATCACCTCATTGCATGCTGAGCCTGGCAAGGGGCTGGAGAGGATGATATCTGCTGAGGTCAGTTACAACCACTCCTAATGCAGTGATGCCACTTGGGACTCCCTTAAGGTAGGAGACCCCTAAAAAGGGTTCTCCTGGTCCACACCACCCCCAGCAGCTCCCTGCTCCCCTCCATGTTCCAGCTGTATACAGAACCCCATGGGTTTCCTGTGGGTTACTACACATGGAGTCTCAAGGCTCATAAATGCTGCTTTTAGCCCAGTGCAACCTGCTTCCCTCTGGCATCAGAGATGTTGAAGGGGTGGGATTGGGAGGGACACCCCGAGCTTTACCCTCCCACCTCCTGAACACGGTTTCTGTGTTGGAAAGGGACCAAGGCAGGTGCTTTGCTGTCTGGGGAGCCCACCCAGTGAGGGGAGAGGCACCCCAAGGCACGCAGCTCCGGCTGCCACCAGGGTGAATGACAGCTCCCACCCCCCGGCGCACCTCCCCCCTTGTCAATCCAACAGGGAATTATTTATCCTGACAATAGCAATTGTCTGCACAGGCCCTTCCCCCTCCCCAGCACGTACCCCGACAAAGGAAATCATCCTGATATGAAAGGGAAAATTAAATTACTTCAATAAAGACTTAGTGCAGCTTTAATGACATCACCAGACTCAGGCGCTAATTAGCTGAGTACAAAGGGAACTAAATGTGAAAACGTGCATTTCTGTTCCCTTTTCTCCTGTCGGAGAGCGTCGGGAGCGGGAGCAGGCGCGGCAGGAGGAGACGCTCCCGCCCGGCCCCGAGCCAGGCTGGCTGCTGCCCGCCGTGCCCGGGGAAAGAGATTCCCATGGCCGGGAGGTCCACGAAGCAGTTGGAGCCCGTTTGCATTCAGGTAGGGATCCCCGCGGTGCCCACGCTTGGATCCTGCTCCCAGCCATCCTTGGACACTATGCTGTGCTCCTGCGCTGTGGGCATGCAGCTGCATGGTGCGCACCTTGCCTCTGCCCAGTGTCTGCATCTGTGCGCCTCGCATGGTACTGAGCTGTATGGCTCACACCTCACAGAGTGTACACTGCATTGCACGCAAACACTGCACTGCGCGGCTCACACCTCCCACATGAGCATGCACTGCACACATACACTGCACTGTACACACACATTGCACTGCACTGCATGGCTCGCACCTCCCACATGAATGTGCACTGTGCACACACACTGCATTGCACAGCTCCCACCATGAGCATGACCTGCACACACACACTGCACTGCAGAAATCACAGTTTCACAGTGAGTGTGCTCTGCACACACACACACCTCACTGCACTGCACAACTCACAGCTCCCACATAAGCTTGCATTTCACACACAGCACTTCACACACACACTGCACTGCAGAGCTCACACTTACAGTGAATGTGCACTGCACACACACTGCACTGCAGAGTTCACACTTACAGTGATTGTGCACTGCAGACACACACTGCACTGCAGAGCTCACACACAGTGATTGTGCATTGCACAGGCACACACTGCACTGCAGAGCTCCCAGCTCCCAGTAAGCATGCACTGCATACACGCTGCACTGCCCAGCTCACACCTTGCACAGTGACCATGTACTGTGCACACTCTTCTCATTATAGCACACAGTCACAGCTCACTGCATGCAAGGCACACTGCAGGCGTGTACACGCAGCACTTCACCCACCCCTCACACTGCACATGCAAGCAAGGCCATATGCCATTCATCCTGTACCTGTCATGCTTGTGCACCCCATCTCCACACACCCTGCACATCCACACACCTCCATGCACCCCTACACTGCATCAACACACACTGGCACTGCCTGCAGACACCTTGCACCAGGTTCAATGAGCAGCCCCTTGCCCAAGCTCCATGTCATAGAATCATACAACAGTTTGTGTTGGAAGGGACTTTCAAAGGTCATCAGGGAGCATGTCCCTGACACTCAGGCCAGTGCCAGCACCTCCCCGGGAGCTGTGCTGAAGCCTAACACCCTCCTTCCCCNNNNCCCCCATGAATGCACCATTCCTGTTTGCTCTGTGCAGGCTCGGCTGCCTCCCATGCAGGCAGCATGCACTGCTGTGTTCCCCATCACTGCAGACCCCAGCCCTGGCACCCCCCGTCCTCCCGGCCATGGACTCACCGATGCAGCGATGCCAGTGCTCTTCCAGTCCCACCTGAACAGCAACAGCACTGAGCTGCGGTGGGAGCTGCCAGCACTACGGAGCTGATCAACATCGGGATGCCAGAGCTGGTGGGACCCATGTAGGGCCGGGGGAGCTTCTGCAACACCCCATGAGCAGCGAGCCCTGGCCCTGGAGCTGCTTAGTGGGACCAGTGCATGCCTGGGTAAGGGATAAAGGGAGGGGGGGCATCTTTGCATCCCTTTATTTGTCTCCATATCTGGAGCTGTTTTTTCCATTGGAAGTGCTGCTACATCCAACCGCCCACCTGGAAAATTTCACAACCAGAGTGGCCGTAGCACTGCGGGGGGGGACGGACTCCAGTAGAGGCACCAGTGCTGCCCGCAGTTTAGGAGGC
>JAOEHY010004395.1:0-37053 GCA_025447955.1 Psilopsiagon aurifrons | reverse complement strand
AGGAGCAGAGGGAAGAAAAAGGGGGAAGTGAGTGAACAAACTGCGTGGCTGATTTATGGCTTAAACCACGACAATGCGCCTTCAAATAATTAAAAGCTTATTAAAATTAATTCTGTTACATATACTACATGGAATTTAATTATTAAATTGCTATCTGGGTAGACAGACATAGGGTCTATGCACACGTATGAGTGCACTAGTCTGTGTGTGTGTGTGAGTGCTTGCACATGCATCTGGTGTAACACATATAGTCTGTGCATAATACATATTGGACATTGAACACAGACCTTGATAGCAGTAAAATATGTAATTATAGATACATGAATATCAACCTAGATTATTAAAGCCTGTTAAGCATGCTGTATGACCATATATTTATATTATTTATAAATATATAAATTGTATATTTATATATAATAGCTGTATATGCAACAGTATACAGACATCTAGATGCACGGTGTGCAGGCATATATGTGTATTTTGGCAAATTGTGTGCATAATACACGGCATTTATCCAAAAAACAATAAAAGCTTTAAAAATACATATTTTAAAGCCATCTTCAATTAGTAAATTCTGGTGCTACAGGGTGTGGTGTGTATTATAGCAAATATAGTGTACGTATAAGAAAATAGTAATAAAGTAAATGCTGCTAAATACATGTTATGAAAGTGTAATTACCCAATTGAAACCAATACTCTCTACAGCTACATAGACAGTTCCATGTGCACCTGTGGGTCTGTGTGCTAGAACAGATACACTTGTGTCTCATTAAAGCCAAAGTAATAAAATCTACTATATGTGTTGATAAATAAAAGCTAACGTTTAACAATAAATACTGCTAAATATGGTTTATGAAAATAGAAGTTGTAAATGCTTTTCAATAGTCACATTTTATTCTTTTTTAATGTTGCTTAAGTGTGTTAAAATGTATTGGTTCATTTTTATATATTATATAGATAGAGCTAATGAGCAGGTGCATGCACATGGGGGGCAGAGCAAGAGAGGGACTGTGTCTGCTATTCAAACGTTTCTTGTGCATAAAGATGCTAGATATTAAAACATGGCCTTTTTAATATATATATTTAAATTATATAGATGTATATCAATCACATGTACATGTATCTATATATGTCTATATATGTATATATGCATACAAACTTATATATACACACATACATGTATGTGTATATATATACACATATGGGTCTATATATATATGGGTCTATCATACTCTGTATCTGTGGCTGGATGGACAGCAAGAAGAGAGAAGAGCACACACATGTGCACAGGTACATGTGTGTATAGATGTGTGTGGTTTTTGCATGTGTCCACACATACATGCCTGTGTATATGTTTGTGTATGTGTGTATGTATACGTGTGTGAGTGTGTGTACATTGAGCGCAACAGAAATTACATATGTATTAAACCCAGGCTTTATATCTATGACCTCTGTATCTACAGATGTGTACAGGTAAATGTATAGAATCACCCATACACCTATTTAATGACTTAAAATGCGTAAATAGTGGCAGTTACAGTTTTTCTCTCCCTCACTATCTGCATTATATATAAACTCTGTACCTAAAAGCATGTAGTATATATTACCTGTGTGGGCTATACAAAATATTAAATGTAATGGAGACAAAATTAATGCGTTATTTTGAATACTAGTACAAAAAAATACTCATTATGCAGCATTTTAATGAATGTATTACTGGCTGTGCGCTGTGTAGTAACACATGACCACATCCCATGATATATGAAGTGCATAGTGTGTATCTACGTAAATGATGTAATATAGCCTACACTGTATCAGTTTAATATAGTGTGATCGAGGTACAATATTTTATTAAAATAGTAAATAGCGCTAAATGCACCACAACTAGCAATCTGTTCTCTAATCCAAGTGCACAGCTGCGGTGGTACTGGATGATGAGCCTCCATCGAGGCTGCTGGCAGCAGCAGGGTTGGGCTGGGGCGAACACTGCACCCCATTACCTGGGGTCCATCCTCCCGATGGGACACAGCCAGGGCTGGAAGCCACAGGCACTCCCAGACCATCTTTTTGGGGGAGAAAGGTTCAAATACACCCTCCCAAAGACCCGGGGGAAGCGCTGACAGAGCAGAGCATACACTGAGAGACCAAAGCACAACGTGAGAGAAGAAAAAGTTCAAAGTTTATTAAACATTAAGAATAACAGACAAAAAGTAAAATAAAAATAAAGAGGATTTGGGCTGAGCAGCGCAGGCTGCATCCACCTCATGTCACACAGCTCCTCTGAGCTCGCTGCTAAACCTGTATTGGAACAGACGCTGTCGTGTGGTGTTGCCAGAAATACGATGGTTGATCACTTGTGAGTTTTAATACATTTTGTTTTTCTCTTCACATATAAAAAGAAGTCGACAAAATCAAACTAAACCGCACATCTTTAGTGTGTCACATGCAGAAACAGCTGTAAAGCATCAACGGGGGCATAACAAACCCAAAGAGGCAAGAGAGTCAAATGCCAGCGTCCTTTGGCCCCACTGAACTCACCTCAACGTGCAGTTACAGAGCACAGCCAAGAACAGAGGCTCTGGCACTAGCCTTTCATTGGGAATTTCTTGCTTTTATGGATTCAAGTCCAAAAGTCATTCCCATGGTGTGAGGGTCAGTGCCTTGAGCACCATTTGAAAATGAAAAGGAATAATCCCCCCCAGCCTCGTCTGCCATGGGCTTTCCCACAGAGAGCCCCAAGGTGCTCACAAACACATCCCAAATGCCATTTGATTTTAGAGGGCATTCTTTTGTAAAAAGAAATGAATCACTTCTAAGTTTCGGCAAAAAAACAACAAAAAAGAAAGCAGCATTTCATCAATGCTTATTTATGGTTTAATACAAGTCAGTGAATTATTCAGACAAGCTATTCATTATTCTGCAAATATATATATTTCTATTTTTATAAAATTACAATTTCATATACCTACAAGCTCCTTCATGAGCAACAAAGCCACCAGAGGTGTGAGGAGCCCAGCTGAGCTGTCCTCAGGACTGGAAATGAGCTGAACTGGCCTGGATTTACTTTTTACTTGTTACAGAACCTATTCCAAGTTTTAGCCCACATCCTTTGCCTTGGCTTTTCCTCTCTTGTTCCAAGGGTGAACTTTTGGGGGACACCAGGATAGCCCATCCTGCTCCCCCTCAGCCCGTTTCCAGCCCCCAGCCACACACTCGCCCTCCCGTCCACCCGCACAGCGGGACAGGGCCGGGAGGCATGGCAGCAGCTTTGGGACTGCTGGACGAGGTAGCTGCTGGAAACCTCTGTGCTCCTCTGTGGCTGTGACTTAATAAACCTGTGCTCTCCAGCCTACAAACCTTCCGTCGTCTCCCACCCCTTCCCTGGCCAAAGGAAACGAAAGAAATCAGCTGTAATTGTTTTTCCAAGCTGCCTTTTACATGTTAAAGGAAGTTCTGTGGTCACACCACAGCCCACCAATGGCTAGGGCTCAGTAGAGCTGATCTCACGCACACCATCGGCTGTTCTAGCATCACCCCAACAACAACCACTCTGAGGGTGACTCTAAGCTGGTGCCATTTGCTGTGTTGCTGCTAAAAGTGTACCCACAGCATCAGCTGCAGAGCCCTGCCACAGTCACACTGCTTCTAAGAAGAGAAATGAAGTTTATTTCATAGAGGCTGTGGCAGACACTGCGTTGTGCCCAACACCGCCAGTCTCGTTTCTCTACCTCGGCATCCAGTGGCTTATACTGACCTTTGGAAAATAACTTACTGCACTTTAAACTCTGCTGCAGCACATGGAAATTCAATTTGCTGAATAAACGGTCCACAGGCGAGTCCTGCATGTTAAGGGGCTGCTGACAACTCGGGTATGTTTGAGGCAAAATACTGGAAAGATGCCATTCCTGCAAGGGTATTTTTAATGCTGTACAAAATGGTGAGTCCTTTGTATCAACCTCCTGAAGCATGAATAATGATTTAATGGAATGAACAACCTTTTTATTTGAAAATAAGGTCAAACCACTTCGAGAACTGTGAGCAAGACGTAGCACCATATTTTCCTCACCTATTAATAACCAGATGCAGCACGTACAACTGTATACCCCAAACAGAGCTAGCTGTAAAAAACATTTCAGCTGGAAACAGATTCTAGCAGCAGCAGCAGCAGGTTAGAAATGACTTGAGATTTCTTGTCTTATATATTATTTTTCTGCCTTTGCAAAGTATTGTCCTGTCCCATCAACAGCTGTCTAAAATCCAGGCTGTGCTTTGTCCCTATTAAACCGTTTCTCTATGTGTTTTGAATGGGAAATAATAAAGTCTCTCTTCTCCAGTAATACGGAACATCCTGGAAAGCCATATTACTGCCATCAAAATTTCATGTAAAGCACAGAACATGCTGGTGTGCCAGCGGTAGGCTTAAAATATTGGAGTTAGTTAAGAAAAAAACCCCAACCAACAAACCCCAAAGCATTTCCTTTCTGTACAATATGGAGAATATATATCTATCTTTGCTATATAGTTTTAAACATGGAATAGCTTTTTCTTTCTTTTTGCTATATATATGTCTGTCTTTCAAAATACATTGTCAGTATTTGTACTTGAAAAATACTGTACAAAACGAACATACTATAATTGTTCTGTATAAACTTTATACATTTTATAATCTCTATCCTTTTGGTCTATAGTAAACACTTAGATTGATTGGATTAACCACAGTATATGACAACACCATCCCCTTCTGAAATACACCAGTGTCTCTTACATTCATTTTTCAGAAGTCCACTTTATATTAGAACATACATGTTCAGAAGCAAATAGTTTAAAACAATAAAGTTCAGAACCATCAGTTCATGTCACACTCAAAACAACAATCACTAGGAAAAATGGGCTTTGCAAACCAGTGACTTCTTCTAACTGAATGACAGTGATCTTTAAAACAGCAAGATATAATACACAGAAAATATATTACAAAACATGGGGGGGAAAAAAAACAAATTAATCAGGGTATTTATTTAATTTTCAATCACAAAATGGAACTTGAAGAGATGCACAACTAACTGAAAACAGAAAAGCCCCTCTGATTTCGACATTGGCTCTGGTTTGATACTGTCAATTTTGCTCTCATTTCAGCTCATTATCCTGCTTCTCACACATGTGTTCCCTAGAGCAGGGACACAATTAGCATGCTCACGTGAAGGTGGCTTTTACCTTTAGCTTTTTGTTAAAGACATTAAAAACTCCTGTTGGGGAGGGAAACCATCCTACATCCACTGGGAACACCCGGGCAGCATGCGCATTAGCGTACAACAGGATTATTGCTTCAGGTACAGACAGTGCAAATACACACTCTGTGGTCCATCGACAGGACTCCTACCTACCTGGGGTCTGTGGAAAGAAAAGGAACCTTAATAGCTACAGAGAAGCCATTATGGGCTCTATAATGAGTACAGCTAACTCAGTCTAACAGCACTTTAAATCTGAAGACAATTACCACCAAAACTTAAAATACAACGAAAGCAATCTATAAATTAATATTTCTGCAGTGTAGTACTAAATTATTTGTGCACTTTATTAGCATGTTAACGTTTCTGATTAGACAGACTCAAACACGAGCTCGTTACTCTCCAAAAAACTGAGATCTACTTTTTTTTAACATTTTTTCTTTTTTTTTTTCCTTTTTTTTTTTTTTTTCCCTTTTTTTTTCATAATTTATACTGGGATCTTTCCAAGTCACTCAGGATGGAACTGGTTACAATAACATAAAACCCCTACTCTGAAGCAGCACTGAAAAAAAACCGTATGTAATAAAAAGCTTACTATGGCGGTTCTCAACAGTCCAGGTAAAAATGTGGCACCCTTTGAAGAGGGCTTCATACAAATGGGAAGTGCTGAGATGCGCACGCAAGCACACACATGCACACACACACACACACGGGTACAGCTGTGTGAACACACGCACGCAGATACACGCATACGCGAACAAAAGAAGAAGTAACGTTTAAGTCAGTTTTATTTCTGCTGCTGGTAAAGTGCTGAAGACAGAAAGGTTGGTTTGGGTGTGGTGCTATCAAACAGGAAACACATTGTCCATCTAGTCAAATGCCAACCCGCAACGAAAGCAGAAAGAAAAAAGAACCCCCCCCACCCCTCCATTGCCCCTTTTCAATTTACAGGGGCCCGTGTCGAGCTTCGTACTTTGCAAGGACGTTCTTGCACTTGCCCAGCTCTTTCCGTAGGTCGGCCACCTCCTGGCGCAGTGCTGAGTTCTCCTTCTCCAGGAAGGAGGCGCGGATGGCGATCTGGTTCTCCTTCAGGCGGCGTGCGTCCCGTGATCGCTTCGCGGCCATGTTGTTCTTTCTGCGCCTTGCCCAGTATTTGTCATCCTGCTCATGAAACACAGAGAGAAGCAAACGGGGTATTAGATTTCAGTAAACCGAGCAGCCACCAGGATGTGCTCTTACCCACAGCCTCGGCTCCAGGGATGACTTCACTTATCCTGCTTGCCCAGCCCAGCCAGCCCTGAGGATGCCAGGCACTGCCGGGACAGGAGTTACAGATGTACATGGCATAACCCATCCAGGGAGCACAGATGCTCATGCCTCTTTCTGTCAAAATGCTTATGCCGACCCCCCCATCCTCTTGACTGTGAATTCCTCCAAGGGAAAAGCGATATTCCAGCAGTACAATGCGTCTCGGCTGACCTAGTTAGCACATCCACCTTCGTGTGCCATGACTCATTGCCTACCGCTGCTGGAGCAGTGATAATTACCTCTTGTATGTCCCTGCTCATCTCTGCCAGCCAACACCTGGTTCACTCTGTTCCCTGGTATCATCCATTTCATCTCCTGTGCGGCTCTTTTTAACGTTCAAAACTTTGAACTGCAGAGCCCCAGAGCATTCCTGTTTCCACCCGAGTCACTGGGAGAGGAGTCCTTGGCACTACAATGACAGCTGCTTTGGTACCATCCACAATAGGCTTTGAGCATGGGAAAATAAGCTTTTGCCAGGAATAAGTCCATTAACACTGAAGTTTCATGAGCTGACACATTCCCAAAGTTTTGTCCCAAAAGGCTCACCTCTAGGAGATCGCCTCACTGCATTGGTGCACCAAAGGCTCCAAGTAACTACTGCATTTTACCTGTTTTTTTCCACTCTTCCAAGGAAGTGGCCTTCAGTGAAATGGCAGCTTCAATGCTGCATTGAAACTGAATTAAGTTCTAGAGATTTGGAACAATCCAGTAAATACAGAATCCCCCACGAGAAATGAAATTCAGTCCCTGGCAGGGTAAGGGGACACATCCCAACGTGATGCAGCCATTCAGGCCTCAAACTGCCCGATCAACAGAGCTCAAACTTCCCCTCACAGAGTCATCCCTTCATTTTCACATGCTTCCATGTGCTTGTGTGGCTCTTGTCTCACCATGCATTAAAGCACAGCACCATGTCCACAACAAGGCACAGGAGCCAGGTCCTACATTGCACTGAACACACATCCCACCACTCCGGTGTCTTCAGCACAAACCAGGCCAGGCCTAATACTGCTGCTGTGCATCTTCTCCAGCTGCTTATGTAAGGCAAAGCAAGAGCAACCAACTGCTAGAAGTCCCCTAGAACTGCTCTGCATCAGTTTAGCTTAACAAGGTGTGCAGCAATGGTGGAGCCAGCATATCTCTAAATTGCTTTTCACCTGTACTTAGATGGGACCCCCAAAAAGCCTCTTAAAAACAAGCGTGAAGCAAAAAGCTATGACCCAAATCTTACTTATAATTTCCCATCTCATTCCACTCGATAAAAATCAGCTTTAAGCAATTTATTAGTGTGCCACCTAGGCTTCATCCCTCTTTATTTTAACAAATTGCTATGGCAAATCCCTTAATCCAGGCCTGAAAGAGGTAAGGCTGGCATTTCAAAATCACATGCAACCCAGAGACGATTGACTGATCTAATCTGCTTACCCTCCCCCAGAACGCAGCAGCTCCACATGCCAGGGCAGAAGCGGCACTTGGGTCAAGCACTCTGAAACGAGTCAAGGGCAACTGATGGGATTATCTCAGGGAAATGCAAAACCCTGAACTTCTAGTTCAGTCTTAGGCTAAAAACTTATGCGTCCCACTGTTGCATTCAAGATACTGGCATTTTCCACCTCTGGCATGCAGTAGTCCAACAGCATCTTCAGTAAATTTTGCTTTGATGATTAAGGATACCTAAGAGATACCACAAAATGTAAATGGCACCAAGGAGAAAAATCCTGTCTCCTTACACCCATTTCTGTACCACATACCTCTCTTCACCTCTTTATTCTTTGCAGTAAAATTTGCCTAGGTAAGTAATGGCATGGTACAGACAGACCTGTGTAAAGGAAAGCTGAAGATACCACAGATAAAGTGATGGGAACATACCACCTGAACGCTACTGGAATCGTGATTTCTGTGTTTTTAACTTGCACAACAGTATCCTTAGGGATAAAAATAGCAAACAGCATCAGCTTCTTTCCCTAATGCTATCAATCTGGTGTGAACACGTGGCATCCCAGTCTCTTCACATGCGCAGCCAGGGATTCCCACTAACTCCAACAGGCTTCAGCCTGTGTCTTGGGGGGCAGCAGCATCCTGCACTGAGTACCCCTGATAAAAAAGATCCTCTTGCAAATCACGTGCTGGGGACAGAATTTTGCAAATCACAACAATTTTCACAGTTGTTTGATATGCTGAATCGGCTGATCAATTTGTTCTGCTCTCCTCATGCTCTTTGCTCTTCAGATCTCAGAAGCAGCGAGAGGCACAGAAAAGAGTGCTCTTTCTTTTAAAATACTGTAGTATTATCTTATAAATATTGTATTAAAATATACAGATCAGCAAACCAGTTTTGTTCTGTTCTCCTACAACTAGTTTAGTTTCTTTCACCTAGGCTACTGGTATTTACTAGATTGTTCCCACTCATTACTGGGATACAGAGTTACTGGTACAGAGCTAAAGCAACTTCCAAACAAGACACAATATATTTCAGTCTGTTACTGTCAGGGACCTCCATGAACCCTGTAAGACAAAAATTCTTCCTTGAAGAATTCACCATTTATGCTTATGAGACACACTGAGGCTGGAGGAAAAGGAAACATGATCACGCTGTTTCATTAGTGGGAAATATGGGATAAAGTAAGCTTGCCCAAGGTCACGCAGGAAGTTTCTGGCATAGAAAGGAAATGAATATTGATCTCAAGAATTTCGACTGTTGCATAACTAATAAGGGACATCCTCCCCTCAGTCGTATTCAGAACCGATGGCAGTTTCATTCTACAACACAGTCTGGCAGATCTACCTCACAGAAGAAACCAGATTCATGCTCCAAACCTGCACCTCAGGACTTGTACCCCAGTACAGAGAGGAACTGTTATAGAGTACAACCAACCTCGTCACCAGTTCCAATTTACCTTCAGGTCATCTGGAATGAAGACTTTGCGAGCTTTCTTAATCATCGGCTGTGGTTTCAGCTCCTCTTCAGAGAACTTGCGCTTACGAGGGTCAAACATCTCCTGGCCAGGAATACTGGAAAGAGCAAGATCTGCAGGATCAGGTTCATAGCCAACAGGAACTTGGATAGTTTCAGGATCAATGGGACTCGGTGTGTTTCGGTTTGCTGGCAAGATCTGACCTATGGAAAGAAAGGATAAAGCCAGATATGTTAGCAGAAAATATGTAAATAACGTCACCAAACATGGATTTTAGAAGATCTCACAATATTTTACAAGGATTAATTCTTCAAGCTTTACTGTGAATTCGGTATCTGCTCTTGCTAAGTATCAGACTGTCCATTTCGCATATTCAGACATGCTCATGCTGTTATGTTCAGAATTGGTTCCCATTTCCGGCTGCCCACATAAGATCAGTGAATCCAACACTGATTGCACTAGACATTGCTTCAACTCATGCCACTTCATTAAGATCACATCCTCGGGAACAAATCCTAAGTACTGTCACTTAGCTCCGATTTAGTCACCACATTGTAATGCCTCCCAGCTTTCTCATACACAGATTTATTCATATATACCTTTGGGGGTACACTTAGTTTACAATGATGTACAGTACTTGCAATAGGACAATACCTCATGAAAATGTACTGTCAAGCTGTGCTGAAGCTCTCCTCTAAGGAGACTTCTATTTTCTCTGAAATCCTACCTGTGATATTATAAATGACAATGAGGAAAACTTGAACATGAAAGGCTACAATGACTACTTAAAGATGGTCTGCAAAAATGAATACTGATTCATGCCACACTGCTCTTTTATGGTATATAAAATCTAATAAAAAGGAGCCTATCCCCAGAAAAGAATGATATCCCCCCTAAGTTTTCCTTTTTTTATCTTAGATATTGCCTTCAAGATCCTCCAGCACCAATTCAGGCACCATTCCCACTAAAAATCCAATTTAAAATCCCAACCAAAGATTCCAAAAATAGGATCCTGAAGTCAGCTGCCTAAACAGGGACTATCCCTGGGGGCAGAATCTTCAGAAGTTCTCACATGCCTCAGAAGCACAAGCCTCACAGGCTTCAGAGGGCCGACTTGTGATTGAAGCCCATTATTCTTTATCATTTTGGCTATTAGCTAATTCACTTTGCCTTTAGAAATACAGAGGCTTTCAGAACGACGACACAAACATCCTGTGACTGCATAATATTTCCTTATTTCAGCCTGTATCTGCACTATTTAGGGTGCAAAATGATCAACATTTCTAATTCCAAGCCAAGGCCAGTCTTAACAATGCATTATTTTAATCTAGATGATGGCAGCAACAACATTGGAACCGCACAGAAAATGCACCAGGGGATTGCACTGCGCAAAACAGGGCTTGCTAAGGGAGGGCTCAGCTTTTGTAACTCCTGTCTTAACACAGCGCTGGTAACATCAGCTTCCAGGAAAGGCCAGCGAGGGCTGGGAGAAGAGAAAAGGAGGATCAAAGTGATTAATGCATCTCTATGGCTGCAGGAAAGGGAGCAGGGTTTCACTAGCGGGCGCTCCGTGTTTAAAACACTGCAGCAGCAACGGGGGAAACTCTGGCCAGGAACTGCCCTAATGCAGGCCTGACCGGCTCATGCACCAAGGCACACCCGCAGCCCTGCTCCAAAGGGATGGCTAATCTCGTTTCGCATACACGGGCTGGCAGAAACAGACTTATTTCAAGGCTTAAACGCAGGAAAGCTTCCTTTGATGTGAGTATGCTGGTACCAGAACAGCTCATTATTTTTTATGCAGACGAATGTATAGACATATGCACCACAAATCCTGCAAATTCTGTAAAAGAGCTAAGAAGGAAGCAAGACACCAGCTCTAAATCCTTCTGTATTATTTCTGGTGAGCATGCAGGGTGTTTCTAAAAGTCAAGTGGATTGTGAAATCTGTCTCAGCTTTCTAATTGCCCTAAACAAAAGAACCTGTATTTAAACATTGCCGAAGCTCTAGGTACACAGTATCAGTTTACATATTATCATTAATCTATAATGTGCTGTTATTACACAACCACATGAGCTTTGTAATCATTGGCCTCAGGAAATTTTACAGTATGTCTCTGAAAAAGGGCAAAAATGCTCTTTTTAAACATGGGAAATTGAGGGTTTTCACCAATGCAACAACAAAACAAAGGGTAGAAGGACACATCTCTAAAGTGATCTGGGAGAAGAACCTATAACAATCAAGATCCTGCCTCATTCCCTGTGTACACACATTTCACTTCCCCAGGTCTCAGGAGCTTTCACTACCACCTGGTTGCTACCGCAAACATAAGACATCCCAGGTGCTGGTGTGAAGCTCGGTCAAGGTCCCTGCAAAGCCTGACCAAATCATGCACACAGCAAAACATTATCACCTGGAGCCCAAAAGATACTGCCCTGTAAGGTATCCTTCACTCGCAGGGTACGCTCGCCTCCATCAGTATATGCAGGCTGACTCTGTCCTGTCATACTCCTGCAGATGAGCAGGAACTCCACTCAGGAAGAGTTACTCAGGGTGTCTAAAACCCCAGGCAGAAAAACCAGTATTTCCTTGTCCAGTGTTTTACATTAGGCAACTCCTGGCTCTTGCTATCCTTTTATTTATTCTACCAAGTTTTGCCAATAACACATGCCAGGAACCTGTCTTCATTAGTTTACTGGCTAATGGCCATTACATCTATGTGGCACTGGAACTTGCTGTAACCCAAGACAGCGTGGGCTGCGCTGGATTTGGCACCGCTGTTACTGCAGGAGTACAGGACATGGCCTCATGTTACACTGCTCTCCAAGCTCCATTCCCTCTGTGTGCATGGCACTTTAGCCGTGCATCCTTCTGTCAAATTTGTTCTGGGTGTTATTTTTACGCACTAAATTCCTTGCAATCAGAGGTAGGTCAAATAAGCACAAGCAATCTGAACGTCATGTGCCCAGCAGCTGACTAATCCTCACATCAGCAAGCTCCACAGCTGTCACAACATCCAGAGACAGAGCTGGTCAGAGGCTGTGATGTGCAAGAAATCAGCCAAGGAGGAAGCTCACAGCACCAGGCGCCAAGGCCAGGGAAGGTAAAGCACCTCACTGCTCAGCATGGGGAGCCAGATGCCCTTCTTGCCAGTCTCTGTATTATTTAAACACTCTGCCAGATCTTCACAGAGAAGTGGCTGGACTGTTCCATGTGCTGAGCTTTGTTCTCAATGGGGGCTGAGGATTGCCAAGTGTTTTGGAAAGAACTTAGCCCCTCTATTTAAGTTGCTGAAATGAGAGCTCTTGAGCATTAAGCTCTTCTGGAAATCCAGCTGCAGAACTCCACGGTGGTGGTGGATGCAAGCTGGGAACAATGGTTAATGGAAACTTCCCCTCATACCACCCTAGTGATGTGTCTCAACCATGGCCTGGAGAGACCACAACTATGTCAACACTGGCCTTTTGTCTGGAGACCTTCCCATTTCTAGAGCTCCACTCAAGCACCACTGAGTACGCCAGGACAGACACAGCTCCCAGTGTCTCCTGGCAAAGGGATCGCCAGGCTTTGCAACCCCAATTGCTGCGGCTGCCCCAACATTTTGCCTTCGCTCATACTCTTGGTGTTGCTCTGGCACATATTAGCAATAGCAGAAAATTTTCCAGAAAGAAGGACTTGAAAGCAAGTTGGCTGTTCCAATCCTTCCAGTCCTCCTCCCAGCAGAGACTGCCAGTGAGGAAACCCAGAGTGATGGCAGTATTTTCACTGTGCTTCCTTGTTCAAAGAGAAATGAACTGAGGCCATTCACTTGTGTTATCTAGGTCAGCGAACTGCTGGTGAAAGAAAAAGAACAGCAGCTTTTAATTGCCTGCAATAATTAAAATTCACAATTCAAAAGTAGTCATATTTTTACACACCTACAAAACCAAAACGCTGACCGGGTATCGTGGGGAGCTCAGTCGCTGTATCCCGGCTCCTGAATTCCCCTTTCGAAACATCCTACCTTCCAGCTGTGCCCAGGAGAGTTAAGATGGAAATAACCTCTTCAACTGCAACCACTGCTTGACAAACTTATCTGTACTGCAAGAGATCCCTGCTAAATTATGTGGAACTCAATTTTGCATGAGTCAACTCCCATGAAAATGAGTCTCATTTTCACAAATCTCCCTTCTCACAGCCCTTCCACACTTTTCATCAGCTCAGCAGCTGGCTGGAGAACAGCGACGAGAAAAAGAAAAGCGAGTGGAAATGTTCTAATCAAAATATTTTCCCCTATTTTTTACGCATGTATTGGAGAGAAAGAAAAGAGGAGCTTCTTATTCAATTTATTAGCAGCCCAGAGATAAAATATGTGTTTGATAATCATTTTTCTTTATATAAACTAAAGGCACTTTGGGAATGTCAGTCAGACTCTACAGTGTGGCAGTTAAATTGACAGATAATCCTCACCCAGAGCTGCTCCAGAGAACACCACAGCTCTGCCGATATGTTTTCCAAACTGTCTATCCGCTTGGTGCCTGGCCAGCTATTTGGAATAGCTCTCTTACTCCAAATCACAGCCTGTCCCAGACTAATCTGTCATCTATTTCTGTGTTAACTCCTTCAGCCTCTAGAAGTTACCTCACTGCAGAACACAGGGCAGCGTGCAGAAATCAAGACAGGCAAAAATCTCCACCTGCAGTAAAGCAAAAGGAGTATTCTGCAAGTCAAGATTTATCTAAGGACAGTATCTTGTCAGGTTACAATTCCTCACTTACAATATTATAAGCAATATTTTATCTTCCTCTTCAATTTCCCTACTATTAGGATTTTAGTGTCTTCCAGAAACCGGAATATTTACATGGATAGTAAGACCATAATCCATACAGGCACTAAAGGGAATGACAAGCTGCACTGTATTGACCTTCCAGCCCTCCCACTGGAAGAGCAAAACGAACCACTCTGCCTGCGGGTGCAGAAGACACTTCACCTCGGGGTGTATTTATATAAGCAGTTATTAGAGAAGCTTTATTTTCTTCTGAACTAGAGATTAGTGTATCGAGACCAGTGCTCCAATCGAACATAGCCATTCCTCTATCACTTATCCTACACAAACTTCATTTTGCTGAACACAGGGTGACTGCAAACACTTCCTGCAGAAAGAAGGATCTTAATCCAACAAAACCACAACATACTCACTGCTCTTAACACACACTAACTGACTGGCACACTGAAGCACCTTTAGAATGTGTACTTTTTACAGCTATCAGCGCTGTTTACAAACCTTGTGCACTTAATTATGAAGGAATTGTGATTTCCCCTCTCAACGTTGTGTGCCTCCCGCTCTGGGCCTCTACAGTATTATTACAGGCAGGACTGGTAGTCTTATTAAGATTGTCTGACACTTCCCATTAGAGGACGCCGTCTTCAGTTCCTTAAGACTTTTGCCAGGTTTCAACCATTCTGTTTGGATTTACATGCGCCAATTATGTTTCTGCCAAAATGGTTCTACAGTTTCCCGAAAAAGGTCTAGCAAAAATACTTTGTTTTGAACCTGTTACAAATTGCTGGCAAGCGTTTCAAAGAACTGTCCTAGTGGCCTGTGCACTGGAAGTGAGAGCAGCTCCTGATCAAGGCTACTTCCCTTTTGTTTGCTGCCTTGAAATCTCCTGTCTGCATGCTAAGGCTCAGTGAGGAAGCAGCAGTTTCCCTTAGAGATTAAGACTCAAAGCTGAGAAGGGGGTAAGGAGGTGAGGATGAGGGAGAGAGGTAGCCAAAGAGGAGAGGGGAAGAGCCTGGAAGAGGAAGGCTCCTTCAGCAAAGGCTGAGATGACTGCTGCGTTCGGTAGAAGAGCATTGTTGGAGGGAACTGGGCAGGAGAGTGCCTGTGCTGATGGTAGAAACTCAGCTCCAGATGTCCAAGTCCCATGGATCCTCTCTGATCAGCAAACAGCACGCTGGCAAAGTGCCCTGTCCCCCTTCAGCTCCCAAGAGCGAGAGTGCTCCACGCAATCTGAGCAGCAGGACACTGAGGGTGCTGTCAGGCCCATTCCTACTCATTTCCAATGTTTTGTTGTTGCAGTGGCCCATGAGAAAATCCCAGTTGTCTTTTCAGTTGGCTTTTAAAAGTAACTTTTAAGCCACACAGTCATGGTTGGACAATCTTTAAAGTTATGATCACATTATTTTTTCCCAGACTCTTTTCTTCATTTAGGAGTCACTCCTTTGACCCATTTGGTTTATCCAAATGGATCCGTACATTATTTGCCACAAATTATTCCAACCTCCTTTACAGACACAAATAGCAACTTCATAGGAGTTTCCCCTAGCAGTGACTACTACATCTGCGTGCTTCACAGAAACAGTTTTTCCCCACAAGCCCCCAATCTAGGCTCCTCACAGAAAGGGAAGCAAACACACAGTGTGACAAGCTCACATCATCAAATGACTTGCTCAGAATTCTGCTAGAACTCCGTGGCAAAATCCAGTCTCTGCAGATAAAATCCTTCTGTCCTTACTGCCAGATTTTCCCTCCAGATCCTGTCATTCCCTGCATCCTCTCACATCTGCAGTAAATGAGGTCAAGATCCACGATCCTACAGACAACCGCTTCCTTCCTGATACAGCCCCGATTCAACCCAGAGCTGGTCCGACCTCTGCATTCAAAAGGGAAAAGGGGAAAAAGAGGATATAATGTAATTAAAGCCTGCGAGATCCAAGCAAACAGGGTGGGGAGTTCTATCTGAAGCTGCACACGTGGCCTTCAGCTGAGTGCAGGCTTTTAAGGGCTTGATTTGCAACTCCTGCATGTGGCTAGAATAATGTGCATGCAATACGCTATGCCTGCTCTGCTGGTAATAAAAGCAATAAATAAACAAGTTTGAGGCACCACCAGGTAAAATTTTCCACTCTATCTACCATATTTAAAACATTTCTGTAAGATCAGCATTCTGCAGACCTTGCCCTGTCTTCAGCCTGTGTGAAGGCAGCTCAATGAGGCCCCATTACTGAAAGCTATCAGGAAATCCAACTTCAATGCCCTTCCAAACCAGCCCCTGCAAGATGCCTGAAAGTAGCTGCTCCAGTTCTGAATGTTTCCCTTGCAGGAGTGCTACACACAGAAACAGAGGGGTTGATCCTGCTCCCAGGACATTGCACAGGGATTTTCATTCTTGAAAAGCATGAAATCCACAGCTCCCTTAAATGCCTGATTTTCTTGTAGGATGCTCCTTTTCTCACAAAGATAGGCAAAGATGGCATTCAGCGGGGACAGAAAAGCTGCAGGAAAGAACATTCAGACAGGTATTTCATTTTGATTTACATTCGGCTCAGAAGCACATTTCACTTCAAGATGCTGCTATTCTCTGGTGCACTGGAGCTTCGTGACATCCTCTGGCATAGCTGTGTATATTTTTGTTAATTGGCAATTCACATATATTACAGTTCTTCAAAAAGTACAATTCTTCTTTCTTTTGTTACAGAGAAGGTTCCAGAGAAGCACTGGAATTATTAACCCGTTCTGAAGGAGACAAAAAGATCCATTTTTCTTTCCTTGGACAAGTACATACCCAGGTTTAATAAACCAATCTCAAACAGCAGATTTTAGATAGAGTCTCTGCTTTAGGTAACAGCCTCATATAACATCCATAAATGTACCCTCACGTGGAATCCCACTCAAAACAAAGGCAACGCTTGTTCTCAAGATGGGTTCATGCTACAGCCAAGGTGCTCTGCAAGACTCCTGCCCAAGTAAGCTCATCTCACATTGTTCTATTTATTTGGGTAATGAACACACAGGACAGCATGCTCTCTGTCAGTAAACAGGTCTTGCAGAAAGCCACCATGTAATCCTGAAAGCATATGCTACCCGTGACTCACGTATCTCTTACCCAGTTCTGGTACCCAAGCCCTTCTTGCTTGGGTGTGTTATCTAAACACAGCCAAGTGAGATTTCAAATGGCATGGAAGAGCCACGTGAAACAGGTACATTTCCTCTAACTCCCAACCAGTAGCTAATAGCAAGGCTGAGAGACAGACAACAGATGCTATCAGTTGCTGTCTGAATACATCCCTTAAGAAAAAGGGGTCACTGGGCAGAGTTACAGGAACTTGCAAATCCCTTCTCTTCCAGTCTGCTCTGCACACACAAACCTGAGCTATGTGCTGCAGGAGCTCTGTGTATTTGCTTTTTCACATTTTCTCTTCACTAAAGCAAAGGACACTCTTTTTGTGACAAAACTACAGCAATGCTTCATAGAGGGTGATCTGTAGGAAGATGAAGGTAAACCATGTGAGCAGGAAAAGCAGCACACACTGATATCTTTACGTTTCTATCTTTTAAAAGTAGCCGTGAAAAAGGTTGGTGATGGGATATTTCCTGAAGAAATCCTGGAATCCTAATACTTTTTTCTTTCCCGGGACCTCCTCTGCAAACCGTCCATAGCCCAGAACAGTGATTTTGAACAAACTACATGAACCTGTGCAGATTCTGAACTATGTAAAGAATGAAACAAAATCGCCACAAGACACAGAAGTAAAACCTCCTTCCATCTCCTGAGCAGTGCATTTACTGTGCTGCCTTCAGAAGGCATCTCAGCGAAACAGGTCAGGGAAACTTGACTGCCATTTGAGGCTGCTGTTTCTTTCAAGCTCTTTTCCCCCAGTTCACAAGTAACAGAGATTTTACTTCTGCTCACACTCAGTTTGGCTCTCCATTGCCAATCAATCATAAAGATATTACCAATAAATCAAGTCAATATATATTAAAAAATCAATGTATTTGAGTGTAACCTTGAGGCCAACATGAACTGGCAAATCAATTCACTGCATATGGGAGCTTTTAAATCCAAACATCATCTGCATTTTATAAATACACACTGAGGACCCAGTTCACTGAGAATTATCATTACGAAGAGTGCAAGCCAACAGCAGCCTTACTGACAGTAACCATATGTTTAATACAGGATTTTTCTTCCAGTAACCATAGCTGCAAATTTCAAAATGAGTTGTCAATCCAGACACACCAAATAACTTTCCAACAATGTCTGGCACGGAAACGTTTCTTTAACAGAGACCCTTCTACTCCCTTCAATACAGTACATTTTGCAATAGTCTCTGCCTGCCCTGAACAAAGGCCCCCGCAGCAGCTCTTGGTACAGCAGTCAGACAACCAGCTCAAAGCCACTCTGATGTAAATCAATGTGTTTTCCTACTTTATGTATCACTGGTATGGAACACTGCTATTATGGGTTTATTTGGGAGGGGGCAAAGCGCCAGTGTCCCTACCTCTCACACCTGCAGTCTCTACAATACGTAATTGAACAGAACACTGCTTTACTAAAAGCTTATTCCCACAGAAGTAGATTAACTTGGACTGGTTTCCGTTTTACAATGGTGGTCATCCCATTCTCTAGACAGGATATCTGCAAGACAGCATAGGCCTTACAGCACTTTGTCGTCCAAGGCTTTTGAGAGTATTTGGGAGGGAGGACAGGACATGACATGACACAATCCTCCACATTATTGCCCTCTTATTCACCTGGTCACCTGTAGGCAAAGACACTGCAGACTTCATTGCTCCTGCAGAACCCCCACTGTGTGCCCCTGCTGAATACAGGATCAGGTCTGCAGGAGTTGGCTATGGAGAAAAAGGTGTATCTGTGCCCGAATGAAAGGAGAAACACTGGAGAGTTGGAAAGCAGTGCAAGCTGAGGGCAGCAACAATTCATAGGCTTGGAAAATTATGTGGGCTTTACCTTTTACACTCCTGTTAACTCTGATTTTCATGAAGTAGGTGGTGTTGCTACAGCAACTGTCGTATCACATCATTTCTGCTGTCTCTGTCACAGAGATCATCTTATTTTATCTTAAACTCAGATATGCAGCTTTTCTTCTTCTATTCTAAAGCCCTCTATATTTTGGACATAAAAAATTACAAAAAATTGAGCTGTGCCATAGAAATGGTATTTTTAAAAAATGTAGCAGAACATTTTTATTAGTTCCTCCTTTACAAATGCAGAAGGAATAAAGAAAATGGCACTGACCAGATCTGTGGGGCTCCAGAGTTTCAGAAACTATGAGCATCTGATTAAATTGCTTTGTGCCACCTTTAATGTGTTCTTCCTACAGAAGCCAACCCTGTGTTCCAACGCACTTCACCAGAAGTAATTCATCTATTCACAGGTGAAACCATCGTTGCTTCCCTGTGCCCAGGTCATTTATGTGCATACATTCCACCCAATTCACACCCAGTTTAGATGCTGATGCACATCCACATCACAAAACATGCTGTTCAACCCGTGTACCTCACCCCATCAAACTGCAGCCTGGAAGAAGCATCTACTGAAGCAGAAGTCTCAACCCATCTTTACCCATTTCAAGGCTCACTCTAGCTGCTCTGGATGGGGAGGCCACCCGGCTTTGCAGATTCCTTGCTCAGTTAACCTGAGAATTTGCTCTATCTCCTTTGCCTCCATTTTGATGCCTGGATAAGGTCCTTGAGGACTCAATGCAGAAGCAAAACTCAATAAAATCCTGATGACAGAAAGGCTCTATTAAATTTTGTTATTAACAGGCATTCCAACTCATGCACTCACAGATCTTCCTTTATAAAACCAAACAAACCAATGTGGAATAGTAGTAAATATTCAGTTACACCCTCAGGCTACTCACAAAACAAAAGGAAGCCTTGTCTATAGCCAAGGGACATTGCAGAGACAACTCAGCTGCTAACATGGCTCAGACCACCAGGTCATGCTCTGCAACAGCCACAACCTAAGGTGGTGAGTATTTGCGTCAACTTAAGCATTTCCAGTCACTTTAAAACAATAAGCCTTTCCAGTCACTTTAAAAACAATCAATTCAGGCACCAAATTACACTTCCCTTCTGCCAAGACAGGTCCAGGGCAGATGGAAATCTGCCTGTGTGGATCTAACCTGTGGGCAAGAACTTGTGTACCTGGTTAAAGGCTATGTACACAATTAAGATACCAAATGGCCTTTCAGCCCTTTCAATTACTTTGCTAGTTTCATCTCAGTGTCCCAGTACTTGACAGTTACTCTTTAGCTCAGTTTCCTAGAGAAATGATGCTTGTGCAATGGTGCTGTGCACATGCCTGTCCAGCCCTCCTCCCAACAGCTTCTGAAACTGCTGGCCAATTTCAAACCCATTTGGCAGAGAGGTATCCACATGTATTACTAGCAAGCTTCGTGAAAAGCATGCCAATGAAAGAAGCTGGTAACTCCTTGGCTGAAGGAAGGCTGCAGGAGCCTCTTCACACACCACAGGACCCACAGAGACTGCTGCTCATGGTACAGATTCCTAGGGCAGGTAGTGGGAAGGAGAAAAGTATTCACCATGTTACTATTTGTTAGAGCAGTCATGAAAGTCACTTAATGCTCTTGTTCTCTACTGGAATTGAGAATGTCTTTTCACGTTATCCCACCCACCCATTTACTATTTCCAGTAATCACGAGCAAAATTATTTGTTTGACAACTGCGCTGTCACTTTGCCATCTCTGCAAATTCCACACAGACACATCTGGTATTGATAGCCATGAAAGCAGTCATGCACATGTCCTGTCTTAAACATCAATGCAGAAGGCAGTCAGATGTGGTCAACCCAGCTGTCTGCTATCAGCTGAGCATTTATTTATTCTTATAATATGTAGAGGAAACCAGAGCTCTACTTGAAAGAGCTTTTTCATATTACCCACAGCACTTGTTACACAAGCAACTGAAGTCTTCCAAGCAAGACACAGTAGGAGTGTTTAGGAATCAACAAATTTGCTCTGGCAGCAATGAAACACTCATTATTGGAGTGGGGAGGGGGTTGATTGGAGGGGGGAATTTATTTCTCTATTTTTAAGACATTGTTAAAATGCAAGACCGAAAGCTAGGTGAGGGTCATGAGACAGGGCTTAGAGCCAAGAATCCAAGCGCTCTGCATTTCTGCTGGAAACTGCATGTCTCTGCCCACTTGAGGGATGCAAATACTGCTCTGTGCGTAAGATCAGAGGTCTCTTCTAGCACCCTTCTGCTTACTCTCACTGCTGTCATTCCAGTTATGAACATCCACAATTACTGAAGCCTGGGGAAGAAAGGGTTAAACTTAGCAATGAAAAAAAACCAGAGAAACACCTTTCCTCTTTCTGTTTAACTGGATAATTGGTTAGCAGGAACCTGCTTGATGAGTTCCAGCAGCTCCTAGAGATCAGGCAAGGCTGCTTCTGAGAGCAGCTAATGCTGCCAACTACATAAACATCTTTGAGTCAACCAACAGGGCACCCCTTGCTAAGGTTGTGGTTTTGACAACTAAAACTTCTAGAAGGCAATGAAGCAGTCTGTATACCAAAGATCCATCCAAACCCAGTAAGAGCAGTGAATGGAGTTATTTTAGGCAGAGTATTTTATGGCTGTTATATACATAAAGCTGTCTTATGGTCAGAATAAATAGATGATTTAAAAACATGTTTAAGTGAATGAAGAAAGACTAAATAATTCTCACTTCAATGCAGAGAGTGTAACAGTGAGATTCAAATGAATAAATAACAGGTTCTGTCCTAGTAATTCAGGGGGCTAGGAAAATTCTAGTCTTTTAGGTTCAAGTGACAAATCAAAGGGCTTCACTTGATCTGCACAATCCTCTGGGCTTATTACTTGATACCATCTATCTATAATGCAAATATTTTACTCAAGTAATTAGTGATTCTGAGTCCACTTAGTGGAAAAGAAATACAGAGGGTTGATTTTCACATACAGATTATCTTGTCCTATAGATGTTTGCAAGCATGTGATTTCCATTACGAAAACCCCAAACCATGGTAAAATCTTGCTGTAAATTCAATCCAGTCACAACTGTATGGTCACCAAAGCAGCACCTATAGACATGAGTATAAAACACCACAGAAGATTTACTTAGCACTTCCGTATTATTATCTTAATTTCTATTTATTCCCCTTGATGTTTTCAACTACACTGCAAGTGATAAATGGACATATATACAGGCCGAGTTTCAACTTTAAGAGCCAAGCTCTCCCTTTCTGAAGCACTCAGCCGACACCAGACGAGGGTCTCACCACAGGGTTCTTTCTCCCAGGTTCTTTTCTCTCGGAGGATTCAAGAAAGACCAAGAGAAGGCAACTATAAATTTAAACCCTAAAGAACAATGCAGAGATCTGGGGAAAAGTCTGCAGCTTTTGCCAGCGTTTATCTGCTCAGACACAGCTCAAAGTGTCTGATACAGTTACTGTGAAAACAGAATTCCAGGCTCAGTACTGTCCATATAAAACAAATCAGCCAACCACGCTCCCCCACCCCTATTTCAAGACAGATGCCCCTTTATAAAGGAACAGGCACTGCTCCCAAACACTACTGCTTGTTTTGTACCCCCTCCTCAAGCGTTATGTCTTTCTGTACTATTTTTTCACACAAGGGTGCCCTCAGAGATGTTTGGGTTTCAAACCAGAGCCAACTTTCCAAAACATGCTGTATTTTGAAAAGCCCGTTTTTATTTCACAGAGAAATAAATGAGTTCGCATCATAAAGCCTTTATGCCCCCGAAGCCAAAGCCTCCCATACAGTTAAAAATCAAACCCAGCTTTGTTTTCCTGCGTGAGTCAGGCTGCATGCAAACAGCTTCAGAGGAAGGCAAGGCTTCGGGTGGAGAATAGAACTGAAGGAATCCAGAGAGGGATACTTGCTCTCCGAACAGCACACTCCTATTTTCCCAAGACATTTGCTAATATTTTCAAACTAGAGGAAAGCCACCCCCTTCCCCCAAAAGAAGTTTTAAATATGATAAAGACACACAAGGACACACTTGATTATTTTAACAATTATTGCTATTTTCAGAGCTCCAGCACAGCTACTTCCTTCCATAATTGGCCTTCAATCAAACCCTAGTGAAGCTTTTGATCTTGGAAAGAGTAACAACACAACTCTGTTATCAGCACATAGGGGGCAAAGAGTAGGAGATCCACAATTTTTCAATAGAAGAAAGTTAATTGCTTTGACTTATATTTATCAAAGGTCAAGGCTACAAGTTCTGTGTGCACATACATAACGGTGAACGATGAGAAATTTTGTACAGACTGGCCAAAGTAAGTGTTGGGATTATACTATCTGCGTGCATTAACCAAAAAAAAAAGAGAGAAGAAAAAAAGCAGCAAAACAATGCTAGATTACTATCCAAATATACCCCAGTGGATGTCCTGCCAAATAGCAAATATGTGGCTGTAAGCTCCAAACTGAAATAAAAGCTTGGCCAGAAGCCCAGAGCTTCACTGTATTTTGCTCAGCTAGCCATAATCTGGCAGAACAGAGTGAACACATTCTCAGCCACGTGATAAAGAAGCCCGTCGGGCCAAGCTGATTTCCTTGTGTTGGTTAAATGTGATCTTCAGACTGTACACATCAGCGGCTTTGGGAAAACGTGAGAAAGTGGGAAACAAGCAGCCAGGGGCTAGAAACTGAAGGGCAGCAAAAAAAAAAACCACTTAAGGAGTTTCCTTAAATGCTAATATTGCCAGTGCTGCATTTTAACTTGGTGTTAACTGGGCTCACAGGGCTTATCACATTCAGTGAGGGTGCTGAGCACCAGATATTCACCTGGATTTTGATAGGAGATGAAGATGCAGACCCTGAGAGGACCTGATTTGGAAAAGGCACTATAAAATCTTCATTGTACAGGATTATGAAAGCTTCCCATCAGTGGCTCAAAAATGCAAAACACTATGACTTCAAATTCCATACTTACGAGAACCAGAGATACTTCAGACTCTCAGGATATGGTCCACCAGTACAGAAAAGGTATGAATCTGATGGTGCTGTATAACCCCTATGGTTCAGGTTTTGCTGATGCTACTTAAATAGCCCCCATATAGTACTGCTGAACACAGTAGTGTTGATGAAGTGAGGCAGATTTTGGCTGAAGGATCCAAGCCAAAACCCAAGCAGGATCTAATGGGATAAAAGCTGCCCTGATGGTAAGGTATTATATTTTGATAGCAGTGATAATAATGTTTTTAAATATCTGACTTAAGGAGAGACAAACAGCATCCCTAGCCAGCGTCAGAGGTGCACATGATTCGTGAGAGCGTGTTGCACGTGGAAGCAGAAACTAAAGCCTCCAAACGCAAGACCTCAAAAGTACATCCCTGCTATAGATCAGATCTACTCAGCTGAAACAATCATGAGGACGCTGAAGAAAAGTGAGATTTATTTATTTTCTAACAGAAATAAATTGATAACCTAGAGACGTGCAGCAGCTGGTGAAATCAGAGACACACACGAGTTGATAATTACACCTCCAGTTCTTCTATTTGGGTAATGATTTATTTTCACGTGTTCAGAATAGCTTCCAGACAGACTACCACAATTTTCAACGATGACTTCGACCACATCACACTGAGAAAACTGAGCAAATATAAGAGAGTTTGGAGAAGTGCTCCTTAAAGCTGGCAATGAGTCCAGGCCAACAGAAAGATCAGGCTTCCTGAGAGCAGCCGCATGATTACGGATGCATGAACAGGAGGTCCCTAAGTCTGGACAATGCCCTGAGATTTTAAGTGCTGAGACACCAACAGCTCAGGTGTTTTAAGTAGACACCCAAACCACAGGTGTCCAACATTTGTACCTGAAGGCTTGTGGATTAATCGCATCAAAAGGTAGATATACAGGTTAATTTTAAATATGCTGCACTCCTCATTCTTTCATTGCAGTACCCAGTAGTGATGCAGATCAGCTTCCTGCTCCATTTTACTCGGTTTGTGTTGCTCTCAAAAAATGGCTCAACTACCATTCCCTACTATCACTTCAGGAAAACCTACAGCTGATGAGCAAATCGCATTGATTTTGCTGATGTGAATTAGAGTAAGGCACTGTGAGAACATAAAGCTAAGGAACATGGCACTCTCTTGATTCCCAACTTATTTAACCTTATCTACTAATTATGCTCTTCTCTTCCCAGAGAAATAATTCTCACTACGGGCAGGAGAATCAACTCCTTGTTTTTCAATTGATACAGAGGGCAGGTCCCTGGACAGCTGGGGACAAAACAATGGTCAGTCCCCTACGACTAACCTGCTTGGACATCTGTGATCCCCAGAGAAGTCTGGGAATCAAGAGTGGGAATTAAACAACGGTGCCCTAAAGTATTTGTAGCTTGTCCCCACGTCTGCACACTCTTTATTAGTCCTCCAAGCAGTGACTACCCAGCTCAACAGGGCTCCAATTCTGGCCACCTTTCTGCAGCTGACTACTTGCAGTCACTCATTACTCCACCCCTTGCTCTGCAGTAAGCAAAGAGTATCAGGCTACTCCATGGGGCTAGCCCAGCGTATAAAACAGATCCACCAAATTAAATTATCTCAGGATGTATGTAACACCAAATGAACAAACACAGACTGCTGTGAAAATTTTACTTTGACATCGATATGCTCCTGTAGGGTACTTCAAACAACAGTGAGCTCAGCACTTGCAGTTATTTCAGATGTGTATTTGATTTTTCACTCTTCCAAAGTCAATGTCTTAGTTTAAAAAAGGCACAGAAAATAAATCCAATATTGCAACATTTCCCAGCAAACTTTCTCCAATTTAATCCTAAAAAAGCAGGAAGAAACTCTTGAGTGTCTTCATATAGCAGTTTCTTATTCCACTTTTTAAAAGACACTTCATACAGTGTGCACCACTGCCAGATCAAATGGGCTTTCAGGCCTTAGGTAAATCTCACCTTATCACAAAGTGTATTGAAATGTCTTGATGCTGTGCTGGAAACAGAACACGGGAAGGCAGGGAGGTTCTAACAGATTTGTAAGTGCCCCAACAAGAATTTGTGTTGAGGGGTAGAGGGAATGGGACGCAAAGGGAGCAGGGGAGTCCACCCAGCAGCACGGCATTATACTGTGAGCATGTTGTGTCATTATAGCTTTATCCCGACACACCCGTATTTTACAGCACACAATGTACTGTACAATTCACAATGCCAAGAAACTTAACATATCTAATCTGGCAGAAAAACAAAGTCATATCAGGTTAATCCAATTCTTAAATTGCACAACTCTGAAAAGCCAATAGGAAAACAAATCTTCCCCCAACTTGCGCTCCCCCTAGTCCTCCTCCCTACACACATACCCTGCCACGTCCTACTTTTCCTCTTTGAGCCCTCAACATTTTTAGCCCATTCTTGCTTTCCCCTGTTTCTCATTCATTTCTAACCTACCTCCACCCCAAACCCCAGTGGCAGAACGGAAATTTTCACTGATTAGAGCAAGTCACAAAAGGCAGCTTTGAGCACACAGCCCCAGCCAAAACGGGCTGTGAAGGATGAATGGCAAGATGCATACACAAGGTCGCTTGGACATCTGCCCACCTGTGATACTGCAATAATTGCGATAACAGGCCTCAAATTTGAAGCTGGCTGATTAGAAGGTAGCTTCAAACTTGCTGCAGAAGAGGAACAACAGGTAGCAAGGTTGTGTAAAAGTTCAGAAAACTTCTAGGTAAAATAACTGTGCTTAACTTTGGAGAGGATCAAGAGCGTTCCATTGCCTGGGTTGAGTGTTTTCAAGAGCATGACCTACAAATCTCATAGCTGGTTTTCTAGCTTTATAAATGAAACCTTGGAGTCTCATATAATCACAGGACTCCAGGAGCTGAGCACTTCAAAGGAAGAATGGTGGAAAAAAGGCCTGTGACACCCCCACCCCCCAACACACACTAAACCAATTAAACCTGGTTTCTTTCATATACATTTCTCAAAGTGAATTGACATCTCACGGTGTCTAAACGGATGTCAGCTTTCCCAGAAGCTTTTCACACAGATCAGGCATTTTAAAGGTCTTATGTAAATTTTATGATGTAAAAAATGCACATTCACATTACAGCTCTCCCTGCTCAGTAACAGATTCCCACCCTATCCACTCATCTACTTTCATGAATTTTTAGGAATGTGATTATTTTTTCAGAATCACAACTTTCTTGACACTGTGGGTTAACATCAGCCAATATACTCAAAAATCAGGATCAAAAGGCCGCGCATACCTAGCATGACTGGATATAGCTTGTTTTCACAGCAAATCAGGCAAAAAAAATACCCCAATGCTCATCTACTACAGCAAGGAACAGAGCTGCAAGAGTTACATACACGACACAGACAAATGCCCCGCGCGGCAACAAGGGGCCGCAGCTGCGGGGATTACAGACGTCAGTAACATCTATATTTCCACTCTGCAGCACAAAGAAAGAGGGAACAGTGGTATGTCTGATTGCTGCAGGGGCCTTCAAAATAAGTCAGTTTAACCCTCTCTGTTTTGATGAGGAACAGGATTTGGGTTTGAGCGCTTAGTTCCTACTTACTAAGCATTAGGAGCTAAGCATACAGCTGGTTTTTAAGCAGATTTCTCACTGGAACAGGACTCATTTCAAATGTTGAAATGGCAAGTTTGTAAAAAGCACTGAATTGTTTTAAGTCACCTCCTCTGTTTCAATGCAGCTCTCTCACTTTGAGCCTCTCCTTTGTATCTTGCAGCCTTGAGTAATGTACTCTTCTACGAGAAGGTTTAGTGCTGTAATTTCAGTATTCTCGCTGTGCTAAAAATATTGATTGCTCCATCAAGCAGAGTGCTGCAGGAGTATTTTGTGTTCAGAAGTTTCACATTATTCTTCCTTTGGTTTTTCAAAACGCAATCTACAGTTTTCTTCCTCACCTCCTTAGAATCTCAAGTTATAAGCAGTTACTAGTAGGACTGCATTTAATTTCTGGTTTGACTGCTGTATCGTGATTGCTGAGTTACCAGGTCGTCTCAAGTAAAGCAATGTCCACATACAAGAATTAAGTTAGTGGGGAGACTTGCAAGAGTTTAGAAGAAAAATAATTTGGGATCCAATCATTGCCACACTACAGGATCTTGCTATGGATGGAGAACCCTGTTCATTCATTTGTTAATTAAATTGAGGACTACCAACCAGTTCTGTAATGAATTACTTAATCTTTGACCTATTGTCCACAGCCATGTTCCAGAACACAGAATTTATAGCAAGCTGAGCTCCCTAAGGCTAATTGGAAAAGAATGCTTTTTCTAGTTTTAAGCCATTCTCCATCCTCAACAAATATACTAAACTAAGTATTTTTGCCTCTCTGCTTATACACCTACATATCTAAGGATGGTATTTTGTCACAGATGAGTTACTGCTGTAGTTCACTCTAGCCTCTACTTGTAGTAAATGCATGCGAATACATTGATCTGTGGTTCCTGCCAAGTTTTGATTCAGTAATAATCTCAATTTGTGTTCCAGTAATAAGGACCTGAGTTCTCTAGGACCCTAATGCAATCAGAATTTTTTATTTCCTCCTACAAACGGCCATACACCAAAACACAAGCAAAGAGCTTCAAGATGCTCAATGCCTGTTTCCATTAAATGGCAAATACCATGCACAAGAGAATAGTACCAGTAAGATGAAGAGCTAAAGCTGTTTCCCCTCAAAGCTGAGCAAAGAACCCTGCAGCAAGAGCACACCACATCAGAGAAGCTAAGCAACGATGCTGGATGGTGCGCAATGAAAATCTGGGCCAAATTTAGCCCTGGCAAGATTTAGCTCAGAAAATGGGACTGGGCAGCCTAACTGTACAACAGCTTCAAGCGTGTCAGAACTGTGAGGGGTTGAACAATAACTTATATTTGTTTAAAAGCTGATGGATAGCACCTCAGTTATGCAAAGCCGAAGTGCTATGAAAAGCCCTAGGAGAAAAGAGGAAGAAAAAAGGAAATAAATAAATACTGTTGCAACACGTGCTGCCATACCTACCTGCGTTAGCTCTTCCCACGTGAGCTCTTAAGCTCTCAGGATCAAATTCAGCTTTGTGAGAAACAGACAGCTTCCCTAATGCCATTTGGTCATATATAAATAAAAAAATAAAGGTGACACAAGCTACAAAATGTTTGTCATGTATTTGTTTTGACACTGCCGAGCGTTTTATATTCATTTTCTGTACTAGCTCATCATGTATAACTTACTCCATTTAATGGAATAGATTTGAGGTTTAAGTAAATGGGTTTTTTTCAGAGCTTTCATTATCTACTTAATGAAGAAGAGCTCAAACCACAGGGTTTTTTGTATGTAACTTAGTTGAAGCAGCTTTTCTGATCATCACAATCTTCTGTGGAATTCAGACAAAATACTGAACAAGTATTTTATTTGTTATGAAAGTAAGACTTCGAAAAAAGGAAACTCATGTTCATGCAATATAAATACTAAATAGCTCCACAGCCTACTGCCAGCCAACCAAGCTTCTGATTTCATAATGCTCTCAAGTCCTCTTTACCAATGATGACTACGTCTTTCCATCCTGAGCAAACTCCATTGGCACTCCAAGAGCTGTAACCCCCCCTTAGAAAAAGAAATCCAGAAAGATGAATGACAGGAGAGTGAATGGTGACGTTTTACTGCTCCACCTAGGAGTTGACAGAAAGCAGTCAACAAGCTGCTCACCTGCTGAGCAATACTGAAATCAGTAAGACCACATGAGGAGTAAAGTACTCACTGCTGAGATTAATTGGGTAGAATCTTGCCACTGCTAACTCTCACAATTGCTAATCTGCCATCGTATAAACATGTAGAGATTGAACAATTTAATGTGCTTCCTAGGAGCTTCATCTAATCAGAAAATATCAATGTCTTCACTGTCTGTATCTCCTGACGATGTCTTCTCTCTTAACTGTAACATATAGTTTTATCAAAGACTTCAGGGCATCCTTGCTTCTTAAAAAAAATAAATCAGATCACTGCACTAGAGCATCATTCAATCAAACGCTCTCCAATACACTTTGAGATGGGCAGCAAGGCTCCAAGAAAAAACACTGCACTTCTCTAGGTCAGTGCAACAAGTTCAACACTCAGACATCCTTGAAATGTCTTTCAAAGGTGACAAAATCCCTACTTGTTCCCTCTGTGTACTCACTTCCTAAGACTGGATAGCCCTTACTTGCCTAAGTAGCTCTGTCTGTGGGGAAAGCACTATTCCCGATGAGAACTGAAGGTACATTTTGAAAGCACAGCATAAACCCCAAGATGTTTCATGCTGTTTACTGTTTGAACTACCTTCAAGCGTTTTCATACCGTCAAGCAATTATTTAACCAATAATCCACATTTAACAGTGAATATTAAAATTAGATCTCTTGAAGGAGACACAGTGTTCTTGCTTCTAGCATTAACTTGCTTGTGCATTCAGCACTTTTTTTTCCCTGTTGTCATGTGACGGGCTATTTTTAATATTTGCCTGAATATATTTTGCATCTTCCTTTGATCCAGAAAGCAGTTCTGTGAGGCTTGTCTGCATAGTGCACGTCCCCTGCCATGGCAGTCCAGAGCGAAGCTTTTCCACTTCACTGTGATTCGGCATCGGCTGGTAATGGCAGGAGCACACAGCTCTGCGCGCGTGCCTGCAGCTCTCGCAAAAGCCATGCTGAGCAGGCTGCACAGGGGACTGCCACGTGCCCACAGCACATGGTCATGCAGGCAACAGCCACCCAGAGCCTCACGTGAGAGTCAATGTGAAGAGCAGCTCTCTGTACCAGCCTGCCTGATGGTTTAGCTGGTCATTCCCATGTTGTCACGTGGGAGACCAAAGGTCAGGAAATTCCCAGCTCCTCTTGGCACTGGAGGTAGAGTCCTTGGACTCTAAGAACGGGGGCTCGTACTGTGGCTCATGCAACACCTGGCAACTACTTGTAAACAATGATGAAAGCATAGGAGAGGATTCCACACAGAACCTGGCTGCTGGGATGCTGCCCTTTGCTGAGGGAGGTCACGTTAAGAAACACAAGGGAAGGAAGACTGCAATAAAGGGAGTGTTGCACACACACCCTTTTGTGGGCTGCCCCCTTCACCAAGTCATCCCCAGCATGCAGCTGAGAGTCTGGATGGAGCAAGACCAAACCTCTCCCACTTGGCCGTAGTGCCCATTACAAACAAGAGTTAAAAGAAAATGCTGAAAACCGCCCAATCACACCTACTGTCAATCACTACTGTTTGGCATCTATGTAAGAAGTAAAACATAATGCATACTGTGCTGTAGATGAATTACCTTGGATGAATAAATAAAACAGCATGTAATAAAATCTTTGTGTTCTTGGGGGGTGGAAGGTGCAAGCACACTTTACATGGAAACAGTTTTCAGCTGTGGTTAAGGTAGTCCTGAATACACAGAACTTCTTTTGCTTTTAAACTGGAAGACTTGCAGATATTGCACATAGGTGTGTTTCTGCAGCTGATTACAAGGCTTTATTTCATTTTTATCTTTCCCTAAATAACCTTCAACAAATGCTTTGCAAGTAGTCTAAGGCACCCAGACATCCAGGCAACACAGACTCAAAACCACTGTCACAGGGACACAAAGAATGAGCAAGTTTTTCCAAAGCCCCCATCAGCCCTATCCTCCCCTTAAGGAGCAGGGCAGCAGCACCACACAGGTTATCACTGCGCAGGCAGCATCCCTGTGCCACAGCTCTATATCCAAGGCACTGGTGGCAAACAGAAAATTCATATCTAAACCACAAAATCCCCAAAACCTTCTAATTAGGGTCTTCCACCAGACTCAGATGATGCTTCTGAACTTCACCTCACTCTGCTTACACCTTTACAGTAACAGCCCCATTCACCCAAATAAGGGCTACACAGAGAAGTGAGCCAGGTAAAAGCAACCACCAACTAGTTACCTGCAAAATATGAACCTCCCTTTACCTACAGCCAGCTACAAATACTACAAAATTCCTTAAAGGGCTCCACAGCTAAATGAGAGATTTACATTCCAGCAAATAAAAACCAGTGAAAGACAACACAAGGTGTGCAACAGATGAACACAAAAATGCATTTGCAGTAACAGGTTTGAAAGCCAGCTTTTTAAAACCTGGTTTGAGGAAGACTAGATTTCAACTGACTAACTAGCATCCAACACAGAAGTTTCAAACGTGTCTGCACATCACGTGGTGGTCCGTAATGCTAAGATATATCAAAATACTATTTATTAACAAAATTGGAACTGTAAAAAAGAAATACATCAGACTGGAATCCTGCAACACCCATTATGCCATGTCCCTCCTCTTCGAAAGAGCCAAAAAAAAATCAGATTTGCTACAGGTACATCCCCTGAAGAGATACTTATGGAAAAGTAGATGCTTGCTTTATTTTTTCCTATAGTCCAGAGACAGACGATAAACTGGTGAACCTAACCATTTTTCCATTGACTAGTCAATCCAAGCCAGAAATGCAGAATTAAGTTAAATTTATAACAAACTTTTTTGTTGATAGGTTTTGGGGTTTGGGGTTTTTTACCTTTAAGAAAAAAAAAGCAGCAGTGAGGATTTTTGTAATGTCATGTTTAGAGCCAGGGTCAGCTCAGCTTTGCTGAGCCGGATGACACTTCTTAGGGAAAACCAATGCAGATTTCCCAGAGATGGCATAAAACACATATTTGGGCAATGCCATTAGCTTCTAAAGACAGACAAAGCTTGTATTTCAACATGCTCACACAAATCTTCTATAGACCATCTATGCCCGAGATATGCCACGTACACGCAAGAGTCACATTTGGTGTTCATGTGCGTGTGTGTGCATCCTCCCCCGTACACAATACGTGCAGGTACAGGAGTTTTGACCCACTGCATGTGATACACTGACGCTAAGTGACGCAGAGCCAGCTAAAGTAAGAACATAAGCAGCACAAGATTTGACCCTTCCTTCAGCTATAGTCCACACACTCAAACAGGCTTCCATTGTAAGTCAGAATTCAGAGGATACAACGATGAAATGTTTTTAGGACAATTACTATCACCTAAAAAAAAATAAATCTCAGTTTTCCTACAAATAGGAAGATTGCATGTAATTAATTTTTATTGAAATCTCATACTTTATACTACTTGTTCTTGGGTTTTATTACAGTAATACAAATCACAACAGGTATACTGGAACGGCAGCTCACACCAGTTAAAAATAAGAACAGATCTTCATGTGATAGTTTAAAAAGAAAGCATTTTTGAAGTCTTAAGATACAGTAACCAAAAGCTCCATTATAATGATTTTAACATCTACCTCCAGACTAACTTTCATTTTGCAAAGCAGCACATTGGCACTTTCACAACCACCTTAAATACTCATTTTGACTTTCAAAATACATACTCTCTTCTATTAAAACTCGCACAACTGCTAAACTCGAAGATTCTCTTCAAAACAGGCTGTCAAAGAAAGATTTTTATACAATAGCACAAAGACTTCAACAACCTGATGAAAAAACCAACTACCGTTAATTTCCCCTGCAGTGGGTACTATGGCTCAGTACTTACTACAGGAGAAACAGTTTAGGAAATGGAATGAGCTCCCTTTTAAAAACACATTTGACAAAAAAATCATATTATTTTTCCAGCAAGATGGCATGGGGAAAATACACCTGAAAATGGCGATGTTTTATCTCGCCCTAAGAGGCAGGACTTCTTTTACAAGAGTAAAAAAGTGCACAGTTCGATGAGTCGAGTTGTAACCCTGAGCTGGAAACAGCTCAGGAAAAGCTCCAAAAAAATCAATGAGCTGAAAAGTCACAGAGACAGCCGATTACAAATAAATTCTGACAGGTGATCATTAAAAGCCCAGCTTATAACCAGGCTCCTCTGGAAAAAAAAGAATGAGGACAGATTATCTGCCAGATAATGTTGCGTGTGCACATGCGACAGAAAACAGTGCAGCACATACGCACTTAAGTGGCTCAGGAAAAGCAAGGAGTTTTTTATATCCTGCTCTTGCCAACTCCAAATACATTTTAACTTTGGAAACTCTTGCTAAGTTATTAGTCAACTATGGAATGCTTCGAAACAAAACAAAGTCAAATCCACATGAAGTAAAAGTAAGTAAACGAAATCCACGACTAAACACACACTTCTGACTCAGGGCCAAGGCGTCTGTTGACAGGTTTGGGGTGTTTTGGGGGGGTGTTTTATTTCTTTTGAATGAGAAAAGAACATTACAGGCTTGTAAGACTTTTCTATTCCATCCTGCTCCACAACTTTTGTCCTATTTATTTATTTTGCCTCCTTATCAGATGATTTTCACAATGACTTCGCACGCTGAGCATGGCAAATGATCAAGCAGAAGGGAGAGGAGTGGTTTCCTGCTGCCAAGAGCACACTTTGCTCTTGCAAACCTTGTGTGAGCAGAAGAGCACAATAATAAGTCACCCTTGGTCTTTAAAAGAAAAAAAGAAAGGCAAAGCTCCATGTTTTCCAAACTTCAATGTTGACACTACTCCACTGACCATGATCTCAGCCATGCTGGCGTCAAGCCAGAGCAGTTATTCTGGATTCATACTAGTGGAAATCGCCCACTCCTATGTTCTCACATCAAATATTGGCCAAAGGAATATTCTCCTTCTTGGTCCTTCTCCCTGTTCATTTAACACCATGGCATCTCTGCATTACTATTCCATCTGTGGTCTTTTTACATGCTAATACCTAGGCTACCAATGAAGAAAAGATAAGCAAGTTTCCTTGGAATTCCCACAGCTTCCTTACATAATTTAACCCCAAATCCCTATAGAACAATTTAGCAATAACTACAGCTATTATTTTTATTCTTTGGAGTGTGAGTGACTTGAACCATATTGGCTCTAAGCTGCCTGTCAACCATACAGGGAGAAGTAATGATTTACACAGGGGAGGAGGACTCATGCCAAAATCCACTGGAAGTTCTTAGGGCTGATTTACCTGGTCTGACCGGGCTCTGCATGCAGTTCTGCGACACCATGCCTGGATGGACTGAAGTAGAAGCCCTGCTGCTGAGGTCCATGACTGAAGGTGATGCTGAGGTAGCTTGCTGAAGACCTGACTGGTGCGGGCTATGCTCATGCTGGTTTGGGCTGGGTGGAATGCCATTTTCTGAGAGGAATTCTTCCAGGTCCATGTATTCCAACTGGAAAGTGTCTCCATCATATGGCAGTGTCTTGTCCCATAATGTTGGACCCAAGAAAGCTGACTGAGGGACTGTGGTACTGGTGCTGTCATCATCTAACTTCTTCTCTTTGTCTTTTTCTTTACCAAATGCTTAAACAAAACATAAAATAAAGATGTAAGAGCTCAGTAATTAAAATATTAGCTACTACTATGTCGATTATTTCTGCTGCACTCAGTTGTAAGAAGCAAATACTCCATCAAAATAACCCCTTTGATTCACTCTGTGTGGCAGAGAATTGAAGGTTCATGCCAGCTGAGCACCTCTGCCAGATCCAACTGCAAGATTTTCCCTCTATTTTTAGTTAACAATTCCACTGCATACATGTTTGACTGTCAGCTTCAATCGCTCGGACTTAAAAGTGATTATTTAAGCAAAACAAACTGGAAACTATTGCTTTATTGTGTTGAAAAGGCAGTCTTAACCTAAAATCCCAGCAACTTATTATCCTGTCACACTTCTGAATTAATGTCCCAGCCTTGCTACTCCTTACATGAGGAAAGCAGTCCTCAAACCCCGTACTTCTTGACATTACTTCGAACAGCAGTGAAATCTGACAGAACATGTATTTTATTGCGCAGAAAGGGTAACAAAAAATTCTAAAGTGAGGAAAAAAAGTTAAAACGATGCTTCGTGCTCATTCCTACAACATCCAGCGGTTTCAGCACACGCTTCTGAAGTGAAACACCCGCTTTTGCCACAAGATCTGCAAGATTCCAAACCGATAATGCATCCTGTCAACTACCTTCATCACGTTTTCTTTTTAACCACATGGAACAACCCCGCTAAAATCCTGAGAACCGCTCCGCAGTGAAACTGGGAAAGCCGGGAATACAAAATGCCTTGGCTCTGGAAGACCTCTCAGAGTTTTCTAGTTTTAACGCGCGTTTGGTTCATCAGAAACACTGATGAAACTGTGCCCTGCCTTCGCTTTCCCAGAAAGTCGTTAACTTCCCACTGTCCGGACACCTTCCAGCCGCACGGAAGGTTTCCGACCGGGCAGCTGCCGGCCGCAGGGCGGATGCAGGAGAACCCGGCTCGGGCGGGGGATCACCGTCGCCCCTTCTTACCCAGCACCGAGGCAAATCGCGCTCTTTCATTTGCTTTACCGGGCGGACGGAGCCGTCCCCGCGGCGGCAATGGGAAACCCGAGCGCGGTGCGCTCGGCCGGGCAGGCTGCGCTCAGCGCCCCAACCGAAATCATCCGTCACTCCATCGCCTCGGGGAGCGCGGTCGGCGGGAAGGGAAAAGGGAAAGCGAGGGAGCGGGATGGGGCCGCCATTTCGGGGGCCGGGATGTGAAGGGGCCCGCTGACACCGCCGGCCCCTGGTGAGCGAGGGATGCCCCGGGGAAGCCTCACCGTCTTCGTGAGCGAGCGGCAGCTTGAGCGGGTTTTCCAGCAGCGACTTCAGCACGCCGTAGGTGGGAGGTAGAAAGGTGGGGTTCAGCGGGAGCGGCCGCGACATGGTGAGCTCTCCGTCGGGGCAGCGGCGCCCTCAGCGGTTCCTTCCCCCTGCCTCTAGCGACGCCGCTAACGCAGCGCGGTGCAACGGGCGGCCGAGCCGAGCCGAGCCGAGCCGAGCCGAGCCGAGCCGAGCCGAGCCGAGCCGAGCCGAGCCGAGCCGAGCCGAGC
>JAOEHY010004394.1:0-12743 GCA_025447955.1 Psilopsiagon aurifrons | reverse complement strand
CCAGGAGCAGAGGGAAGAAAAAGGGGGAAGTGAGTGAACAAACTGCGTGGCTGATTTATGGCTTAAACCACAACATGTGATCAATAGGGACGGGATGGCTGACAAAACTCACAACTCCAAATCAAATCAAAACATATCCTTTATGTTTTATTGTGTCTGTTTTGCCTATTAATTTCTCAGGGCTTTCCTGACACTTTTTTGGTTCAGTTATATTATTCACTAATATCTCTTACAAAGTGTCATCAGGTAGTTATTACAATGACTGTATTATTATTGAAACTTAACATGATATTAGCACTTTTAAAAAGGAACTCAAATGGCTAAGCTAATGAAAATGATGTTTCTTATCATATTGAGATCAACACACTTTTCAGGGTATGATTATACTTAAAATTCAATAGTTGTATCAATATAAATTTTTGAGGCAATAGCTTTGTGATATACACTTCTGCAAAATAGACAAATTTCTCAAGAAGGTGATCATACCAATAAATAATTACTTTATCTTTCATTTTCAGAAATCAGTTTGCTGGTTTAGCAGGTTTGCGAGCATGTTGCCTGAAGATCTGACTCACTACTCAAGGACTGCAACTTGCACAAAACCTCTGGATATGTTGGTCTATGATTTTCATATAAAAGGACCTATGAACTAAACCACTTGCAATCACTCCAGTAGAGAAAGAGAGCAAGTATACTGAGGATTAATTAGAATTTTTCCTGCAGTCAACAGAGAATGTGATTCATGGGAATTCTGAAATCTATCTTTTGTAGACACCGTGCCTGCACATCAGAAAAACAATAAGCAACAGTTCTGTGAAGTGATTTTTAAATAAACATTGAATAAAATCTCTGAGTTACAGTATTTGTCTTCTGTTTCAGTGCAGATGGACAATGTCCAGTGGATAGTTTAGGGCAAGGGATCTGCAATGAGCCTTGCTGCCCTCAGGAAAGGAAGAAAAGATGGAGAAGAGCTGTCAGAAACTTGTACAATCAGTTCCGTCAAACACAGGATGCCTGCAGAGTGTGCCAGCATAAAAGAAAATAAAACAGACACTTGTCCAGTTTCAGACTCAGTGATACCTCCTAAGAGACTTTGCTGTGGTTGGTCAAACAATAGAGAAAAAAGAGAATTACATTACAGGAATGTACTTGCCAAACAAAAGCCTACAATGTCTCTCTGACCAGCAAAGGGTCTTTATGGTCACAGCTAGCATTTTTCACCTCTGGGCACAGTTCTTAGACTTCTGGAGTAAAAATTCTGGAAAAAAAGCAGAAAAAGAAATGTGATGAGATCTCAGTAAAGAGCAGTCTCTCTCTGTAAAGAACTGTAAGGGATTTTGAAACTATAAAACAGAAGAGATACTAAATCAAGACATTATTTTAGTATAAAGAATCAAGGTTTTTTTATTGTTATGTTTTACAACAATTAAGGCTGAAGTAAATTCTCTTGAGGTTTAGCCATACCATCATTCTTTGCTCAGGATTTTTGTTTTGTTGCAGTTAACGTACTTTTGATCCGTTGGTAGTGTTGTTACCTCCTACTTCTGATCCTTAAGAAAAATAACAGCAGAAACTTGCCCAGAGCAAAGAAGTCATGAGCTCATTTCCTGTTTTTTCATGTTTCAGAAGGAAAAATAGACAAAGAGAAATAACTTCTTCTTGGTAGCTGGTGTGGAGAAAAACGACTGCTACTGCTGAACCCATGACAGGGGCCTGGACAAATTATTGTGGATTTGGCCTAATGAAGGCTGAGTAGAGGAAAATAAACACCCCTCTAGCTGTTAGCAATGCTTCTGCTGATATAGGCCAGAAAACTGTTGGCCATATTTGAGAGCTCAGGCTCAACTCACTGCTTACCTGGCAGGCCCCATGGCATCCCAGCTTGTTGGTCTGCAAGCTGTTGTCATTGTAGGAGCTCTTCTGTATCAGGAGCAGCACTTGACACTTGTCCTTGCTCAGTTTCACAAAGTCCCTACCTGCCTATTCCTCTAGCTTGTCCATGTTTCTCTGGATGGGACCCTAGCCCTAGGATCTATCAACTAGCAACTGGTCTCCCCTGTGTTTGATTACACCTACATACTTGATGAGCGTGTACTCCATTACCTACTCCAACTCATTGATAAAGATGAGAGCAGTGAGAGAGTGGAGCAGGATACGCAGAGAAGCTGTGGCTTCCCCACCCCTGGAAGTGTTCAAGGCCAGTTTGGATGGGTCTTTGAGCAACCTGATCTAGTGGAAGGTGTTGTTGCTCATGGCAGGGAGTTGGAACTAGACGGCCTTTAAGGTCCCTTCCAACCCAAACCATTCTTTGATTCAATGATTCTTTGTTAACCAAGACATGTTCTGGTACAGCCCTCTGCAATTCTCTACTTTACTGACCTCCAGATAAAGCACAACCCATTGACCATGACCTTCTAGAATATCCAACCACTTTTTTACCATCTAGATATCTAGTAGTCAGATCATAAAATCCCAAGCTGAAATAAGAATATTGTGGGAGACAGTGTCAAAATCCTTGCTAATGTTGAGGTGAATGGCACCCTTTTCATCCCTAAATAAATTATTTTACCATAGGAAGCAATAAGTCCAATCAGACATGATTTACTCTCCGTAAATCCTTCCCAATCTTTCCTAATTATTTTATTCTCCTGCATGTGCCCATAAACTTGCCACAGGAGTACTTGATCCCTAACTTTCCCATGAATCAAAGTATGGCTGCCCACTCCGTAGTTTCTTGAATCATCCTTTTGGCTTTTTTTGAAGATGAGTGTAACACTTTCTTTTCTCCAGTTGCTGAGTACCTCTTCTGTCCTCAACCACTGTCATAATATCAGGCCTCTTTCTCAGCACCCTCACTACAGCTTTCAATTTATATGGGTCAGACTCCTTCCAGTAATCCTCGACTTGATCCTCATGCATTGCTGATCATTCTTTTCCTTGAGCCCTGTCTCTAACCACAGATACCTGGGAGATCTTAACAGCAAAATCTCAGACAATGCAGGCACTGAATACCTCAGTGTCGTCATGGCCAGTGTCACTAAAACGACATCTGTCTGTAAAAAGGTCATCCTTTTCTTTGTTCACCCTTTTCCTTCTGATGTAGCAGTAGAAGCTCTTGTTGCATTTGACATCCCTTGCAAATATCAAGTCTGAATGATTTTGATTACCTTTGTCACAAATGCAGAGGCTCCTGTTATTATGATGTGATGCAGAGTCAGCTTAAGCCCTTAGAGTCCACATAACCTGCACATCATAGTTAGGGTTTCTCAAGGTAAAAGCACAGAATTTCTTGTCTCAGTTTGATGGGAAATTTATGTATTTGCATGTTACTCTTGCCTGGCATAAGTATTAAATAGACTGCCCCTCCATTTTTGTGTTCAGCAACCTCTGTATGTGCAGAGACCATTGTAAGTGTATTAAGCACCTGTGCAATTATGCATTTATTAATGGATAGGAATTACTTTGTGATAAAGCTTTGTTCCACATTGTCCTCTGTGGTAGTGTGGTTAGTATATCTTATTTCCATGAAAACGGAATTTTTGTGATACATTCGCAACCCCTTCCTTCCAGGGATGTGTCATAGCTAAGGAATTCAAATTTATAGTGCAGATTTCAAATGTCAGTGACAAAGGACTTATTTCCATCACCTGCTTTAACAACATCATTTTTCCTGAATTGAACTGCTTGTTTGGTGGCTTCTTTGTCCACATGTGGAGTACTCAGAGCAAGTCAAGGCAAAATGCATGGGTGCACTCCTTTCCTTGATATTTCTTTTTCTCTAGGACTGCATTCCATACATGTACATCTATGCATACTCATACCTTAACAGAAACCAGACATATCTAGATATGAAGCTTGTTCCTCAACTCTCAGATCAACTATTTTCCAGTTCATCTATGAGCTGGAAGTAGTACCTAAGTTCTTAATGTAGAGGAGTTCCATTTTTCTTGATTAATTTAGTAGTGAAGACTAACAGCTTGAAGAGAAAACACTTCCCACAGACAAAGGTTGTTGATTTTAGGAGGAAAAATTATTTAAAAAACTGGGAAGACAGGAATTGTTGGTTTCCATTAGACATGCTGGTTCTGGGACTTTCTTCAGTGGTGCACTGAATGGCAAATGTTTCAAATTTAATTTGGACTTCAAAAAGATAAGCCATGAACAAACAAACAAACACAAGAGAAATAAAAACCTTAGAGTAGGTTAAAAATTATAAAGTTTCCCCCTAGTAATGAGATGCTTCTGGTAACAGCTCTTCAGATTTCTCTAGGGGCTTCTAGTTGCCAAAGACAGGCATAATATTTTCTCATTATTAGCTCTCCAGTAGAGAGGAAAGAAAGTATCATCTCCTTTGCAGTCAAAGAGAAAAAGTGGTATGCTGAACAAGTAATTTAGAACAGCAAAATGAAGCAAAGATTGCCACAGAACTTAAGTGATATGCTGTTATAGGAGCAAAGGAGATGGACTGTAAATCCTTCTGTCACATTTCTTAAAAAAAAAAACCAATAGGAAGACCAAAAAATAAGGAAGAAAGAAGAGTAACAGAGTGATTGAGCATATGTGTTCCTGCAATACATCTCATAATGCTTAATCTGCATCATTTCACATTTATCAAAACAAGACAAGCAAGTGTAAATTGTGGAGGTATCATTTGGCCATCTTGTTGCGTCAGACAAATCATCAGTTTTCCAAGAAGTAAAGGAACATTTTTCTGTTAAACACTTTCTTTGGCAAAGCAAGAAAGTCCTTCTAAATGTAGACAAAAAATGCTACGGCGGGTGTTCTTTCCCACAGACAACAGCTTTCAAGAATAAAGACTTTTAGTGGCACAAATGCAGGAGGAGGTCATTTTTCATCCTATATTCTTAAAACACATTGCTGTCATCTTCAGTTGGGACTTAGGTGGGACTTTCAAATCCCCCTAGACAAATTAGAGAAATAGCTTAATAGAGGCTTAATGAAACCAATAGTATTAGCTCATTATTTTTATATCTTTTAAACATCTCTACCTTTAAGAGAGTTTATGGTTAAAGTGGTGGTTATGGCAAGAGGCATAACCTTGAACTGCATCGTTAAGCAGTGATTCACACATAGAAGAAAGTAAGGCGACATAATTCTGAGTTCTAAAAAATCGTATTTTGCTGTCTTGAAGACATTTATTGCCTTGCATCATTTACTTTGATATCTCCATCTGTAAAAGGAAGATAATGATACATAGCTGCTCCATGTATTTCGCTGGCATACAGAGGAGATTTTTAATTGCATTTAGATTATCATTGAAACTGGTGATGAAATTACCAATGGCATTTGTGACTGGACTATTTAGAGAAACTGTATTTCATAGGGTTTGAGGAGACCTTACAAAGCAACCCAGCCAGTACACTGTTCTAGCGTATACAAAGTAGCTCTGATGGCTATCTAGTCTGCCTTTTGAAACCTCCTAAGGTAGTCCATTCTATTGTTTAGCTATCCTTGCAAGGTGATTTTCCTCCCCTGTTTCTGAAATGAATAATTCCTACAGCAAATCAAGTTAGTTATTTATTGATTATAAGAAAAATACTTTGTAATGCAGTGACAATTTACTGTGTGACAATTAATATTATGCTTCCTCTCACCTTTCCTATTTCTGCCTCTCCTGCTAGCAGATCAGTTATCCTTCCCCCCCTAGCAGAATTTCTCTCCTCATTTTAAATATGATGTTTGCTGGGGACAGAAGCCCAGGTTGATTTAAAAAATATAGCACTCTCCTTCACTTAATTCCATCATGTTAATTTGAGACCATTTGTAAAATTCAATTTTAATTAAAAATTTATCATTGCCAAGCACTTCTATCTTCCCCTACTACATAAGAAAAACCTTTATTCAGTTACCATAGCCTATAATACAAATTCTGTGTAGTTCCAGGTCCAGGAGAGACCTCTGATTGCCCACACAGTAAATCTCAGTCTTAGAGAATATTTTCACTGAACCACAGTGAAGATTCTGCAGGGTACCAGAGACCTGTAAAAGCCAAGGAAACGCTGGACAGATTTCTGATGAGTAACCCTAATAGGCCCTGTATAATATACACAGATCAGCAGCAGATTCGTGAGAGGTGAGAATCCTGTGATTTTGGAGAACAAAGCTGGAAAAACACCTGAAGGGTAGGCTTCCAGTCTAAGTCATCACTGCTTACCACACCAGCTGCGTGCAATCCACTGATAAAATAATTTCTGATATACAAGCAGCCAAAGAGGTTAGGTAAGGAACAAGAAAGCTTTAACAGGAAACGCAAGCAAAACATAAGACAGAATGCAATATATGATGGCCCCTATGGTCTACATCAATAAAATAACAAATAGCATTGAGTTTCTTGAGCTGCCCCTCTAATGTCTAAGCCCAACAGAAAAGTTGTGTTTGACGATAAAAAAAAGATTATGCTGCACACCAATATGAAAATACCGTAATTTCAGCTTTAAGTGAAAGAAAACTAAATTTACAAAAACCAATACATAAGCTTTTGTACCTGTAAGTTCTTTCACATACGAGTAGCTTTACTCATTTTTTCTTTCAGAATAATGGAATTGTCAGTGGTGAGTAGTAAATATATGCAGGTTTAAGCATTTTGTGATGTGAAACACAGAAAAAATCTTCTCTCTTGTAAAACAATAAAATCTAATCAATAGGAAGCATTTTTTTCTTTTCTTTTAATGAAAATCTTTATTTCACTCTATCTATTGGAATAAAAAAAAAAGGGTGTGGAGAGGAAAGGAAAGAGTGGAAAAGAAGATCATTAAGAATACATTATCAGGAACATTATGTATACTAGCATGCAACATTGTCTGATTTTCTTATAACTCTTAGGTTCTCACCTGATCAGAGACTTGTTTGGGAGGCCTCTGACAAATTTGTTTATGGCTCCTGCCAAGTATCATCAGTGAGACTGTAATTAGAAAACTAATTAAGGAGGCCAAGGACCAAGTCCACAAAGATATTTAGGCACATAAATTCTTATTTAAATGCATAATTCCCAATAAGAAACACTCAGACATGATTGCTGTGGCAATGAACCTTGACACTTTTATTTTCAATGAATATATGACAGGATCTCTGTAGCGCAATGGCATTTGTTATAAATATTTCTAGGAAAATATAGCCATCCAGGCACAATACTAGCTAAAACTAGTTGGTTCACAGAAAGCCCTTTCTCCATCATGGCTTTATGCTTCCCCAGATAACCTGGTCTCTGTTAGGTAAAATATATCTGTGTTATATACAATGCATTAGAGAAAATCCTGATATCACAAGATAAGGACAGAAAGTATAAACTGCATACTCCAAATATACTGAATAGCTCAGCCACCACAACTGACCTACTATTTGGAACCTTTTAGTTAAAGACTAGTTTTCTGAAGTGTCTTCATGGACTTTCATGACTTTAATGTCCTTCGAGCCATCCCTCAGACATATCTGTCTACATTACTTTCTTATTCAAGTTTCTTTATAGAGTTAGTTATAAAAATGGATTTTTGGAATGCCCCTGTGTGCAGTGGATGTATTCTAATTTCTTTCTTTGCATGCCTTATGCAAAGAGATACTGATAAAATTATGCTTGGTTGACACAGATACACAGTGCAAACTACTCTCTAATTATCTTATCAGATGTTAGGAATACTAGTAGGAACATATAAATGCAGGACAACTCAGACAAAAAATAAAAATAGAAATAAAGGAAATAAAAGTGTAAATAAAATAAATAAAGAAGATAGCACAACTGTGGAAGAGTTTTCTAACAAACAGACATCCAGCATGGACGAGACAGTCATAATACTGCTTTAGCTTTCAAACACTGACCTGTGAAGAGACAAAGAGTCTCCAAATATGTAGTTTCTAGGCAGTTACAGAAGAATTATCTCAGTGTCTCTCACAGTGGAATACCTTTCTCTCTCCTGAATTTATTTCACTACATGTGGTGAAGAAGGATGATAGATTGAGCTAGCATGCATCACTTCTAGCTAGACTTTGTGGTTTCTGGAGTGCTTTTATGCCTTTTTCTGCTGTGGCATATCAGTTCTTCTCCATTGATTAGGCAATGTAGACAGGATGCGGAAGTGGAGTGTGAATATGTATTGCATTATAATAAAGGAAAAGAAAATGCCAATGAAATTTTGAATGCATGCATAGCTGCTTCATGTAATGAAGAAGCTGAGTATTACCCTCTAAAAGGCATAGTTAAAGAGTTCAGCTAGCTATGTAGACAGTTTTCACCTTAAGAAAGATTTAGACCAATTGGTTATCAGCATACACCAAGGGGAAAGAAGAAATAGGAACAGGTAAAAAACTTGATCTGAAGTTCTTCCCTAATATTCCTAGCTGGTAACATCAAATGCTAACATGCACTCAAAAAGTTTAATCCCAGTTATTGTCAATTCTAGTAATGTCCTGTGAAATAGCAACTTGTCAACTTCTTACAAATCTGAAACAGCAAGTCATTTTGTTGATCCAAGGAGATACAGCAAAAACAGTTAAATTTACCATAAGAATGAAGCTTTAGTTTTAATATTCATTCAGTGTTTTCTTTTAAATAATATTTATTTGTAAATATGTGAATCAACCTTTTAATATACAACCATAGCGTTATACCACCTAGATAAATTGTCTAGCTATAGCAATGTGTGACTGTGGGTCATTATGCATAAAGGAGTTCTATGGTATCTTGACCAGTAGGAATTATTTCACTGATAGACTTTAGTTTTCAAAAATATAGATTAAAGAATAATCATTGAGAAACTTGGATAATTTTTTATAAGAAGAATAGGAGATTTCCTAATCAAAAAAGCTCCGAAAAGAGGAAAAAGTGGTATTATTCTGAGCTGAGTAAATACATTACAACATTATGAAAGGGTATGAAAGAGAATTCTTTTTTTTTCCACTCAGTTTAATTTAAATAAAAAGATAATCAAAAGTACAAAATTAACATGTGAAGACAGCTGGGCTGAATATCTCAGAGAATGAAGGATTTAGAAAAAACGGATGGGATGATCCGGAAGGGAGTGCACAAAAGAACACAAAAGACAAATACAATGGTGCACTGGTATCAGAACATATAGTGCAAATTAGGAATTAGATCAAGTGATTAGCTGATTGTAAAACAATCATTGTATTATGTGCTTCCTGAAATGCATTTCTAGTGTAGTATTTGCAGTAAAGACACACTATAATGAATATAGCTTTAAAGGGCCCTGACAAAATTTCTCCCAGAATTTACAGGCCTGTTCAATAATGTCCAGGAAAGATGAATTCTAAATAGAGGAGGCTCCGGCAAGGGCTTGCAGGCTAAATAATGGAGTAGAGCATACCTTTTTCAAGAAAAGCTTGTAAAACAAATGCAGGCAAAGGATATAATTACTTCTTATTACACTGTGCCAACTAACACTTGTCAGTGATAATAATTTATTTAAACCATAGAAATATTGACATAAATTTAATAGATATATCATAGTCATTTAAAATTAGACAAACTAGAATAAACTTTGATAAGAAGACTGAGAGAAAGTGTGGGGGAGATACAGAAGTGATTTCCAATGCATTCAAAATGATTGTCTTTTTCCTCAGACTTGCCTTCCTTGTTAGGTTTTCACCAGCTGCCTTACTGTCCAAATGCTCTGGTGTTCTAAGTGTGGTCTAATCACCGACATTGAAGACGATCTCTTCCAGGTATATTTCCTTGTACAGAGTAAGAGGGATAAGACCTAAGGATTTTAGGGACAGGAAAAGTAGACAATAACATTTGACTTTAAAAGTGCTGGAATTCAGTTCATTAAACTGGGTCGTGTTACTTCAAATACAGTTTTATTCCTCATAGAAAGGAAGACTGGATTCTTTTTTGTGAAATAAGATTATAAATATAAGTATTGGATTTAATTTTGTGATAAACCCCATGGATGGCAAAAAGCAAGACATTCTCTAACACTGAGAAAATGTAAACAAATAGGTAAATCAATTGATCAATCATTTGAAAAGACATTGAAAAAAAAAAAAAAAAACCAAAACATTGAAATATCTTCTTCTGTTTTAAAATACACACAGATTCAGTGCTTTACCTGAGCAAAACTAACATTGCAAGTACTGTTTTGAACATGTTGCTAAATTGAGGTAAATCATTTTATTTTCACTGATATCAGTGAAGCTTCACTATATTACCTATTGCTACTCTGCCTCATCTTAAAAAATATTGTAGGTAACCCTTATTGTTTCCTCTAAGGAAATAAATAAATGTTGTAATGATCAAATATTTCTTATCTGAAATACAGTTCTGCACTTTCAGGAACAGAGATTTTTTGTTTGAGGTAGCTGTGAAAAGTCTGTCAAATTCAGTACAATATGTCTTACTAATGGCCTCTAAGCCAACCCTTACAGCCATAAGCCTACAGCATTATCCAAGATGTATTTGAAGAAAAAAATTACTTGACACTAGAGAAAAGGTTAGCACTACGCTGCAGGGATTCTAATTCTTAGTTTCATTAAGGAATTAAATTAGAGCAAAATTTTTACCCTTTCCTCCTCTCATCACAAAAAGGAACGTTAACCTCAAATGGACCTGCTGCTCATCTTCAGTATTTTTCAACCTTTTCTTCACAGAAAGGGCAAAGGCCTCCGCATTGATATTCTGAAGAGAATCTGCATGACATTGTTAGGAATGGGCAAATGATCTGAAAGTCCCTACACAGCCAATATAATTCTGATTAAAGCTTGGCATTTGTTTTCTTGCTCTTTGGAGCAGACAGCATGCTGCCTGGAATTAGAAATATGAAAGGCAGAGGAACTTCCTACTGTGCAGAGAGTATTTTTTTCCTGCTTCTCTTCAGAATGCAGCCAAGTTTGCAAACTTCTTTTGTTTTGAGCACAGATCATTAAAGTGAGGTCATTCCTGTTTTCCCTCTCAGAATGAGATGTGCTGTGTCTCACAAATTTTCCCCCAGAATTACTGAAAAAAAAACCCTTGCTCTACTAGTTTCCTAACTGATATTTCATCTCCAATATTTTAACTGGAAAACCCTGATTTAATTCTTTAAGACAAAAGATGTATATCACTTTGGAGAGAATCTTATACATTTTATAGTAAGTGTAAAATAAGTATAGTAAAACCCTAGAATTTTGAAAAAAACCTCTGGTTTGAATATGTACATGCTATATTACTTGCACTAAATGCATTTGTAACCCCATTTCACACTCTGACTTAAAAATTGATTAATTTCCACTTACATGCACCTATCATAAACCCCAAATGCAGGCTGGTTCCCATGAAATTACAAAGTCCCTCAATGATATAAAAGAAAATCTATGAGTGAAATAGCAATTCCCTCGTAGTCAGTGGCAGGGCCATCATTAGTCTTCAGTTCAGGATTTCATTCTTTGCCCTATTATTTATCTATTATTTAAAATCTATTCCAATAGACTTTTAACAAGTAAAGTGATGAAAGCATTTACAGTGCAATCACACAGTAAGGCTTTGTCAAGAAGCATACAATAAACTTTATGCAACTACCCTAAATATATTGTTGTTGCTGTTTCTGAAAGTGCAGAGCTCTTTTTCAGATAAGACGTGTTTGGTTACTACAGCATGTAGTTTTATGGTTGGTTTTGTTTTGGAGATTTTCTAGAAATTTTATAATCTGGCTGCATCAGTTAATTTTCAAAAATGAGGCAGAATATTAGTAGGCAAAATGGCAAAGCTTTGTTTATATCAAAGAAGTTAATTTGTAGTAGAAAAATGCTGAAAATTACAAATTGCAGCAGGATCAGCCTTCAGAAAACTCATTACATGAGATTCAGACAATCTCACACAATCTAGTTCTGTTCTTGAAGAGCCCAGCCAAGCGATTTAGGAACTGGACCAGTGGGTTCTCCAGTTTTTCCTCCAGAAAAGGCTAATTGCTCCACTTATTTAGAGTGTAGGAATAGAATGGTTAGGAAAGGAACTTGAGATCGTATAGTTCCAACCCCACTGCAATGGTCAGGGATGAGTCACATCAGACCACGTCACCCAAGGCTCTGTGCAACCTGGCCTTGAACACTGCCAGGGACGAAGCATTCACAGCTTCTTTGGGCAGCCTGCTCCAGTCCCTCACCACCCTCACAGTAAAGAATTTCTTCCTTACATCTAACCTGAACTTCCCCTATTTAGTTTGAACACATTACTCTGTCCTATCACTACAGTCCCTAATGAAGCGTCCCTCCCCCGCATCCCTATAGGCCCTCTTCAGAAAGATGGAAAGCTGCTATGAGGTCTCCATGCAGCCTTCTCTTCTCCAGGCTCAACAGCCCCAATTTTCTCAGCCTGTCTTCATATGGGAGGTGGCCCTGATCATCCTCATGGCCCTCCTCTGGACTTGTTCCAAAAGCTCCATGACCCTTTTGTGCTGGGACACCAGAACTGCATACAGTACTCCAAGTGTGATCCCATGAGAGCAGGGTAGAGGGGCAGAATCACCTCCCTCGACCTGCTTGTCACTCTCCTTTTGGTGCAGCCCAGGATAAGGTTGGCTTTCTGTCATGGGTTCAGCAGTAGGAGTCATTTTTCTCCTTCTCAGTAGCCGGTGCAGGGCTGTGTTTTGACTTCTGGCCTGAAAACAGCGCTGATAACACCAATGTTTTTAGTTGTGGCTTAGTCTGAGCTTCATGCTATGCCAGGGAGGAGGGGGAGCCGGGAGGAAGCAGAGACAGGACACCTGACCCAAACTGACCAAAGAGGTATTCCATAC
>JAOEHY010004392.1:0-30314 GCA_025447955.1 Psilopsiagon aurifrons | reverse complement strand
AGTATAGGCAGGATATAGAGTATAGGCAGGAGTCTTCCTGAGCACTAAACTTTGCTCAGGCTATGTTTATGTGAATAAATAGCCTTTACCTTATCCCTTTGCTCTGATACATCTGAAGCACCCTTGAGGGAAGAAGGCGTCTCCTCCTAACTTTCTGCACTGGTCTGAACTCATCCCATAGTAAGGTTTCCTAAAACAAGTGAGCCTGTCTAATGACTCTGCCTTTCACAGTCACTGGCACCTATATCATTTATCCAACACTGAATAAACAACCTAAACCAGCAGAAAACTGCCCCCAAAACCCCAAACATAAAAAAACCCCCACCAAACCAAACCCACAAATTTAAGACCCCCTCCAAGGGTGTGTGTGTGTGTGTGTGCATGTCTTAACTTTTTTTCTGATCTAACAAGCTGGGGATGAAGGAGGAGAGAGCAGGACCACCACTTTTGGCAGCAGTAAGCTGCCAGAGGCTCAGGAATTCCACAAAACATCACTGATAGCTGCATCAGGGAGGTGAAGTAGGATGAACCTGAACCACAGAGGTGTCATCTCAGTGAGATATCTTTTACCTACAGCTTGGCAAAGGTGTCCTGATCAATGGGTGTGCATTTGTCAAAGGAAGATAAACATTGCTGTTCTGATGGAGGATTATAGGTCAGCTGGGAAATCAGCTGTGTGACATCCTGCTACACACTGTTAGTTTTAGTCCTGGTGTTCAGAACTGTCAAGTATTTATCTGGGATAACTGCCTGGCTTTTGTAAGAGTAATAATGAATAATAAGGTTTTTACTGTCACAATAATAATGAAGTATTAATGGTGAATGAAGGAACAGAATGAGAGAAAATCCAGCCATGCAGCCATTGCTGCCAGTTAGCACCTAAATAGGTTGTCAGAGGTAGAAGTGTTAATGTATCTGGGTGAGAGAAGGAGTGATGTAATTGCACAGCATCTATAAACATAAATCAAGATCAGTAAAAGCACTAGCTGCACAGACTCAGCCTCAAGTTCTGAGGGTGGATTAAGCGGCTTTAAGGCTACAAAACATAATTTTCTGATCACCTGTACCTTTAGCATCCTACTTGTATATTCTAAAACCACTTCAATATCTTCCTGTGTCAGTGGTTACACTGAATTCCTGAAAGTGCGTACATGTGTTCTAGGAGAAGATACATTTAACTGCATCAAGGATGGAGTAAAAAAGGAAAAAAAAAAAAAAAACAATGACTTTACAAGCAAAAAACCTCTCTAACTTGAAATTATCCATTTAATGTTCAACTTACAATGCAAGTCCACAGAAAAAATCTATAAATCTAGTTATTACAAGCTAATCGAGAAATATCAATAAACTTAAATTCCTGGTGTTTAAGATTTTGACTGCAGTAGAAAATGGTTCTTTTGTAAAGCTGAGCTTCAGTGCTGCTGGCCAACATCTGCAGAACTGGCCAAGCAGGTCCACACAGAAGAAAATGGTTTTAAGTATCATTTCTTACCCACGCATTGGATACACTTAAGTCTGATTATAATTTAGGAGCCAAGGAAAATAACTGGAAAATTTCATTAGAGGCTGTTTAATCACATCTCCATGGCCACGTTTTCCAGTGCCTGCCCCGCCAGGCATTGACAAGTGAGGTGTGGTCAAATTCTCCGGGTGCTACGAATGGGAATAAACTGCATCTCCTAATCCCCAGGTGAAAACAATTCACTTCTTGAAACAAAACTGTGTCTCTCTCTTCATTTTCTTTCTATTTTCCCCTCTGTATCAATGATTTTTCTTCACTAAAGACAACCTCTGCTGTTGATTTGTCTCAAGCAATTGCAGGATGTACTCACTGTCAGAAAACACCTGGTGTTTGGCTTGACTGAGCCGCCACTGACCCGCCACATGAACTCCCTCACACCTCTCTTCCCAATTACAGGGAAATGAAGGGGAAAACCATAAAAATAACAAGCACATAACGCTGCTGGGGAATAAACAGCTCAGAGGAAGAGTGGTGAAAAATCATACAGAGCAGAGAAAGCCTTCCGAGAAAAATGTGAAGATTTAGGGCAAGCAGAAAGTAATTGCAGTGTTTGCAAAAGTCAGTATGCATGCACAGCGTTATTTACAGCAAACATGTTCAGTCAACACAGACTGTTCTCTGTTCCTCAGACTGGTGATTTTCTTTTCTTTTGTTCTCTCCCTGTTTGACCAGACTTTCCAAATAATTTCCCCAATGCTTTGGCCTCTTGTTTGCAGTTTTATAGGCTGTTACAAGCACTGTTGATATCTGATGTTCTAAAACTGAGTTAATTTGGATTAGTCATAACAAGAGTGCTTTAGCACCATGGTTGGATAAGCTTTACCCTAAAAGGCAGGTTTGTAGGACAAACAATATTTATGAGCACAGGCATCATTTGCTGAGAGCAGTGAAATGTGGGCTGTTTGGAGGAAGACTGAGAAAACAAAATTGTATAAATGCTAGTGCATCATAATTTTCTGCATTATTCCTGATTACTATCTACCAAAGATAATAGAATCATAAAATTGTCTGAGTTGGAAGGGACCTGAAAGATCATTTAGTTCCAACCCCCTGCTACGGGCAGGGACACCTTCCACTAGATCAGATTGCTCAAAGCCCCATCCAACCTGGCCTTGAACACTGCCAGGGATGGGGCAGCCACAGTTTCGCTGGACAACCTGTGCCAGTGTCTCACCACCCTCACAGGGAAGAACTTCTTCCTCAAATCTAATCTCAATCTCCTCTCTGTCAGTTTAAATCCATTCTGCCTTGTCCTGTCCCTACTTGCCCTTGTCAAAAGCCCCTCTCCAGCTTTCTTGTAGGCCCTTTTAGGCACTGGAAGCTGCTCTGAGTTCTCCCCGGTGCCTTCTCTTCTCCAGGCTGAACAAGCCCAGCTCTCTCAGCTTGTCTCCATAGGAGCTATGCTCTAGCCCTTGGAGCATCTTTGTGGCCTCCTGTTTGGCCAGTATTTGTTCTGCAGCATGTAAGTGATGTATGGGTATCACTCAAGAAGCCCTCTTGATCAGAAAACACAGAGGTCTTACCTGATGCAGAAGCAAGATGTGAAAGTTTCACGCTCTGTTCTTACGTAGATTTTGGGCTGCAGAAGCAAGTTTTGAAATATTGATATGGAATAACAGTACCTTTGCAGGAATCATGAGATCAGTATAGTTTCTGTACTCCAGTGATTTTTTCCTAAGAAAATGAGAGTGGTTTAACCTGTGTTATTTCATTGTTCAGGGCATATTTCTCACGCATTCTTTTGCATGTCTTTATTAAGAGGAGTCACTCCATAAACCTGGTGCAAGGCTGCTCCTTTTCCCCATCAGCAAAGGTGTTAACTGGGTAGCAGATGACTCACCTTCTCCTGATGCACCACTCCCAGTGTACAGCTGTGACACCATCATCTCCAGATGCTCATCTGACACCAACCTCAAATAATCCTAAAATTTAATAAAATGAGGGTTTTAAAACAAAGAAGGTTGGGGAGATTTTTAAAATGCTTTTAAGGATTCACATTTTTGCTTTACTCTCTCGTTATGAGATCTATAAATTTTCCCTGTTTTGCAAAGCAAGCTATGGTTTCCCTCAGTTTCCCATTATTCCAAAATTTCAAACTTTAAAAACTGATATTTCACAGGTTATGGTAAAATTGATGAAGATGATTACAGTGCTCAAAATAAGCTCAGTAAGCTCTTTTCTTCTCTCTAAATACCAGATGAAGAACTGTCTAATTTTCATACCACCTCTCATGTATCTGGAATGGAAAGGAAAATTCAAATGACTGCTAGATAAAATGGATCTTGCTGATAAAATCCTTAAGGACCACCTGGGATTTAGGTTTTATGGTCTGAAATGGATTGGGCTGGGTGGACAGCACGCAGGCTGAAAAGGGGTGATGCTGGAGGGAAGGCAGTCTCTTCATCTCTTCTTCATTCTTGCCACTCCCATAAACTCTGCCTGGCGATGTACGTGCAGGCAGTGTTGCTCACTGAATACACTGTATTCCCCTCATCGTACATTATACAGATGCTTCTTGTAAGAAAGCGCTCCAGGGACACTCAGAATCTTCTATTTTCTCTGTCTCGTAAGTGAAGGCCTGTAGGTGCCTGCAAATGGATGTATGCCCAAAACCTGTAGGCATGCTTGGGACAGGTTTAATCCAGCTGAGTGGGGTACAACAGTGAAGGTGGTTTGGTGGCACAGGCATTTGATGAGATATGGCAACTGGAGAATACACCCAGGATCCCATGTGGGTTTATGTGGCCTCTACTGAAATCAACACCATTCTATTCCCAGGGTAAATGTAAGCTATGTTGGGAGATACACACTTTGCCTATGTGTGTTGCAATCCAGATTCTAATTGCCGTGAAGCCACACTTCACATTGCACTGAATGCCCCAACATGCTCTCAGCACTGTGTATATTGTGATTTGTGTTGCTTGACAGGAGGAAGAGATGGCATCCCAAATGCTCCATCCCTCAGGACTGAATGCAGACACATGGGCATGAAGCAGAGGTGGGATGTACAGTTACAACACTGCTACTCTCTCTCTACTATTACCATGTACTATTGGCACGGGTGCCATAGTCCATCCTCCTGTGTTAAACCTGTCCCTAGGATTCATTAAACAGTGTCATATTAGCTGTGTTAGCTCTGGTGTTCCTTGCTGAAGCTGTCAGACTTAAATTCCCTCTGTAACTATAACTGGCCACTATTTATATGGTCTTTTTAAAATGTGCAGTTCTCCATTTCTGTGCATTCAGCATGACTGTGCTACAAGCAGGGCATACTGAAGTGGTAGATGATGCTTTTTCTCTAAAAGGCTAATCCTAGAGATCCTCAGGGGAAAAAGGTTCTTTGAACATTCTAAAGCTGCATATTTGCCTACAGCCAATTAGGCAAATGTAACCTCCAGTTTGAATGTTCTTGGTGGCTGGGAAGAAGAAAATTACCCTGAAAGCAGGTGGGGAAGGGTTAAAAAAGGAAACTCAGGCTGCAGAATTGAAATATTTTTTCTGGCTCCAAGGCAGTAGACGAAAGCACTTATCAAGCACAGAGTCTCTTTATCTGGTATCTGACAGTACCGCAGGGGACAGCAAAGCTGTCTGCAAGCCAAGGTCATTGCCTTGTTCTTTGAAGTCATGCATTAGCACATACCGGCACAGAAGGAAAAGTTGGACCTCCAGCACTGCCAAACTCAAGTGACACAAATCAGGCAAAATAGCGTGGAAAAAGCTAAAGTTTCAGCACCCAAATCCTCAGATACTAAGAGCTAAGCGATGAGGAAATTATCCAGGATGACCTCATTTGTGATCGGGTTTTTCCCCTCCATAGAGTCTGATAACTTCTCATAGATCATAGAATGATTAGAGTTGGAAAGTTCCTTAAAGATCATCTAGTTCCAACCCCCCTGCCACAGGGGAACTAAGAGTCAGTAACCTATGGATGGCAGATAAATTAAAAATCCCCTTTTTTGAGTTGGGAATCGTGAGAAAATGAAACAGTTTTTAGGATTAAATTCTGCAAAGAATTATGCACATGCTCGTCCAAAGGACTAGATGGAGATATTCAGCCCAGTAAAGATGACCAGACTGTAGCGTGAACACTTGTTTATGGCTGTCTGTACTCTTCAATTGTTGGCATTGCTCTTAATATGGTGTTGGCTTCTGCTGACCAAGACAGGCATGGTTGGAGAAGGTCATGGGTCAGCAGCTCTTCCTGGTCAGCAGAAGGAAGAAGCTGCCCGGTCCAGGGATGGAGGGGAGCACAGAAGCAGAGTTCAGCTATATCAACAGAAGCCCTGATATGCCATTTGATCTCAGGTCACAGCATTGCCTGAGGAGGAGGAGCAATGATGGCTCTTTGGAGGAAGAACGGTCATAACATTTATACAAAGACAAGCATCCTGTTACCTCCCAAGAAATAGCAGAGCTCTCCAATATCAAGCAGATGTCGTCTTTTAATGTCTGATGAAGCTGCAACTTACAGTGAAGGGGGAGAGGAACAGAAAGAGGAAGGCTCTGTGTGAAGGAACACGAAGCTGCAACCAGCTCCCTTGCTGCCTCCACTAACTCTCACTCAGCTTAAGAGGATCCTGGACTCAGTCTGGTCTTACATGTTAATACAGCGTGACAAGACAATATAAAGAACAAGAGGAGGCTTTCACTGGCGTCTTCCATGTACCACTAAGCTCTACAATCTCCTCCCTCCCCCTCGAGAAGGGGTTTTAGCTGCCTGTGCTGGAAGGAGCTCTGATAACTGTTCAGCCATAGCCTTAGGCGAGCCTGCTGGAACATGAGTATGTCTCACAATGGGGTGAGTGCATTACCCAGATTGCTGCTTTGGTGGACCTGGGGCATCCCATAATTTTGTAGCCTCCAAGTTTGCCAATAAAATGTGAATGTCTGCCCAGCCCTGAGCTACCCCAATAGCTGCCACTGCTCTCGGTGGGACTTCGTTGGCCAAATGGTTGCCCCATTAGTTTGACCCCAGTAAAAGGGAGTCTCTTGTAAGCATTTACAGAATGTCGCATCCTCAGCTGGTGGCCCTGGAACATCCCAAGGTAAATCTGGCATTTGAGGGACGATGTCTGCACATTGGGCATTTCCTAACACTTGCCTTTCCAAAGCTGGACCCTTGTAAATTGTGGGGACAAACGGTGATGTGACAGGTGACTGTCACAATGCTGAGTGCACCAACAGGTTCTGCAACCTCTTCTCTGTCCCACCTCAGGTTTTAGCTGCTTGTGCTCATGGTCAGCCCTCATGTAAGGAAGCCTGGATCAGGCTGCTGAGATGGAAGAACAAGCTATAAGTCCTGTTTGGTGTCTTTGCCCATGAACTTGCTGACCCTGCGTTGACAGCTGCATTTCACCACAAGCCCTTGCCCTTGGTCCTTGCCTGAGCGTATGGTTCTATCCTGCCAAGCAGTTCTTTCAGCTTCCTTGAAGAGGGAAGGAGGAAGATGGAGGTCAGAGTAATATAATAAACGTAAAGGCTTATTCCCATTCTGCTCATTCAATTAAGTATTAAAATGGTGGGATTCTTCACCAGCATAAACACATAATTGATTATTAATTCTGTTTGCAGAGGCTTTTGTGTCTTTTAGTCCCTGCTTCATGTGGACCACAAATGGAGTACAGAATGAAAACAAGTTGATGGGGCTCTATTTAGCAGAAAATACATCTGGCTTATTCCTTATGCTGTTCAGGCTTTTAAAAGTCAAAGTACATAGGGCACCCTGCTGATAAAAATATTCCAAGTTGCTGCTTGACTCAAGGGTAAATGCAATATGAAACCTTCTCAAAGTAGTATTGACTTAAAACACTCTCACCAACCTCCTGCACTGGTGCTTTGATTGCACCAGCATGCCTGTGGGGCTCTGCTCTGAACTGGAGGAGGAAACTGACAGAGCTTCTACCAACAGTAGGTGCATCTTTTTTCTTGCTCTATTCTCTGATCTTTCTCGTGGTTGTCTCTGATCTGTCTCATGACCAAAACCATCATGTCAGTGCAGGACAGGAATGAACTGCGGGGTGTGAGAAAACTTCATGCCAGCTGTGTCACTCCTAGATCATGTGAAGCCTGGGCAGAAAGTGAAAAGCTACTGTGAGCTGCCTCGAGGATTAGGCTGCTTTCTTTGTCCTGTGAGTATTAGCTGAGGAATAGAAAAAAAAGGGAGCAGAGAGTACACGGATAAAGCAGACACTGCAGTGAGGCACTCCGTGCAGCTCGTGCCTCCACGTTGCAGTGTCCTCACACACTGCCCTGGAATGACATTACTCGTTATTGATGAAGTCGGGTCATTCCTCTGGATAGACAAAGTTGATCCCATCTGATGAATCTGATGTTTCTGAGTAACAAAATAAGCTGCAAAGTGAGCGACGAGAACTAACTACTTTTACATTTCAGGTAAGACTCCAAACTATACTACACCCAATCAGTATCTCTCACAAACCATTCTGGTTTAAACCAGATTAAAAATGTAATGATCATATGATTATTTATTTGATGTCTTGCAGAGTTCACTACATGTCACTTTGAACACTTTGCTACAAGCAGTGTAAAAATGAGATAGGGCTGGATCTACAGAATGAATTTATCTGGTGATTGTTACTCTTGAGGGAATAAAACCTATTTTTTAAATTGGGAGGTAGTTGTTATAGGTTACATAGATGTGATGGAAAAAATATGGATGTAATTCATGATAACATCGGAAACACATGACAACTTGGGGTAAATCCATAATTAAAAAACAAGAAATATATGCAAGAATGTCAGTGTGTATATTTCAGTAAAGATACAGAGGAAGAAGAGGTGAGTCTTCATGCTATTTTAGAATCAAAGAATCATAGAAGGATTGGAAGGAACCCCAATGCTCCAAACCCCATCCAACCTGACCCTGGACACTGCTAGGGATGAACAAGCCCAGCTCTTTCAGCCTATCTCCATAGGAAGATAGATTGAGACAGTTCAGCAATGGACAGCTGAACTATAGCACTCCTTGACAGAGGTTGTGGGTGTAAAATTTACCTGGATTAAAAGAGAAACTAAGACAGGATTTTAGAGAGATCTCTTGAGGATTATAAAGTAGGCAAACCACATCAGTTTCAGGAAATTCTCTGAGATGAAGTAGTTGGAGACTGCAGTTGGTGGGGGAAGTATCACTTCTTTCTTTGACTTCTGCTTACTGACACTTTTGGAATCAGGGCAGTGGACTACTCATGCATTTGGTCTGAATCAATATCCTTGTTCCTTTTGATATTATTTATTTACTAACAATAAACCTGAATAAACATTAATATGACAAAACTGAGTAATGGTTTATCGACTTTTCTCATATCTTGTTTAAAACAAACCCTATATCCTCAGAATACTAATACAAGCTAACACTATGTTTCTTAAATGCATGCGATTTGATGCATTTACCTCAGTGGGAGAAGCAAGAAAAATAAACCTTCCATGTGTTCATCAAATGATCACAAAATTGAGGATTTAGATTACAAATTATGACATGTTCTTCTACAATAATGTAGAGCAAACAGAAGGCTTTACCTCCTGTTACAATATTAAATAAGCTATTCTAGAAGTTAACAAATCTGCTTCCCAAATTCCTAGGAAATGAAAATTTAAGACTTTGCTTCTTATGTTCCTTCATCACAGATGTTTTGGGAAGTAATGAAATGAGCATTTTTGTGACTCAGAGACTGGCTTTACTATGTGTTTATACTTGTCTGACCGTAGTGGTCAGTGTTTTACACTGATGTGTTGGTAATGCAAAATTTAATGATGTCTCGTGACAGCTTGTCACCCTGCTGACACTATGGGAGAGACACATGGCAGCTACAGAAACACTGGCTGTAGAGCAGGGTCTTGAACTACCTTGCTTTGCCAGCCATTGTCAGAGGATTATCATGATCTGCTATCATAGAATCATAGAATCATTTAGGTTGGAAAAGACCTTTAAAATTGTCTGGTCCAACCGTCAACCTAACTCTACCAAGTCCTCCACTAAACCATGTCTCTAAGTGCCACATCTACACATCTTTTCAATACCACTAGGGATGGTGAGTCCAAAGCTTCCCAGGCAGTCTGTTCCAATACCTGGTTACCCTTGTGGTGAAGAATTTCTTCCTAATATCCGATCTAACCCTCCTCTGGCACAACTTGAGGTAATTTCCTCTTGTCCTATTGCTTGTCACCTGGGAGAAGAAACCAACCCCACTTTGCTACAACCTGCTTTCAGGCAGTTGTAGAGAGTGATAAGGTCCCCCCTGAGCATTTTCTTCTCCAGACTAAACAACCCCAGCTCCCTCCATCACTCTTCGTAAGACTTGTTCTCCAGACACTTCCAGCTTTGTTGCCCTTTTCTGGACCTAGTCCAGCACCTCAATATCTCTCTTGTAGTGAGCGGTTCAGAACTGAACACAGGATACGAGGTGCAACCTCACCAATGCCTAGTACAGGGGGATGATCACTGCCTTAATCCTGCTGGCCACACTATTGTTGACATACGCCAGGATGCTGTTGGCCTCCCTTATCTAGGGAGGAATTTTACAGAGAACAATGGAGACTTAAAGAGGAAGATTTGGCCCAATTAAACTGTGTTGTTTTTCATTTTGTATTTCGATAGTATATTGGACTGCAGTTACACTAAAATGTGCTGATATAAGCAGAAGTAGTGTTTTTTCCAATATACTTTTTCATTGCAGATGGCAAGCATGCAAAACTTAACCAAGACAAATGTAATGTTTAGAATTAAATGTTCCCTAAAATGTGCACGAATTCTAAACTGGTTTTGCTTAAATAAGATGTTCACCAGTTGCATTGCATGTCGTGTTTTCTCACATTGGGTAAGACATCAAGTCTCCATTCAGAAAATGATTAAACTCCTTGCTCATATTTTCACTGAGGCTGTGATTACTAGGTGTGTGTACAACTAAGCATGCTGAGGTTTTAATCTTACACATACTTTTCCATCTTGCAAATTGTTTAGATTCATTATTTGCATATCTAAGATATACAACAGTGTTTTAGCTCCACTATTCATACACACACAAGGTGTATCCACATGCTGTAAGTGGTTTTAAGAGAAAAAAAGACTGTAATAGCCTTCTCTTTCAGATTAGGGTTTACCTTTCATTTTAAGCAGATCTGTGAGCTATCAGTTGGGTAATTCACAACTGCTTACCCTGGAACCAGCACCGTGGCCTTCTAAATACAGGATTTGTGTCCAGCACTCTTGCTCACTCAGGAAGTATTGGTGAAGGCATTTGAGCTCTAACAAGCTATTATGTCTCTTGGTTTTAACATCACTGTCAAATGCCAACTTGTACTCATCCAGAAATCTGTCAAGGGCTTTGCATGCCAGTGTGTTTTGTTCTATTTTAATTTAAACCTCTCAGTGAAAGTTTCAGTATTTGCCATGCTCTGTTCTTTCCCAGTCATGGCTAGGATCATTAAATCATAAGAAAATCCCAAGGGCGAGCAATCAAATAAAGCAGTTTTGTGGCTAGCATGATAATATTCAAACAGGTTAGTAAAAAAATCATTTTCCCCCCCTGAACTCTGTGGGGAAATGAGCAGATGAGCACCCTCCCTCTTTCTAACCAGCATGCCACAGCAATAAGAAGTGAATTTGCAAGAGGTGCAAGTGAGAAAAACTCATGCAGTGAAATAACAGCAGGCTATTTTCACAGCAAGACCCTGCTCATGTTTACTGGCACTTCTACAGCTTCCTGGGGATTTAGGGACTGCTGCAGGACTTTGTATAATCCACTCAGCCAGGCTACCTGACCCTGAATGTGCTATGTCTAATGTATGGTAACCCTGTTCCCTATCACCTTGTGGAAGGACACCTTAAAATATATTCTATCTACCTGCTTTGCCACCTCTTATCAGTGTGACCATCTTCCACCACCTCGCATTCACTATTGGTAAACTGGCCTGGCTATACTGCAAACTAGGAACTGCCCTGCTTTCAGACTGTGTCCTGGGTTTGGTTGCTTTGGGTCGTTTTGTTGGGTTTTTTTTGTTTGGTTGGGGTTTTTTTATTTTGTTTTAATAGCTTTAAGTTACTTCATGCATGAAGTGGAAAAAATTAAATAGCCTGAGTAACAGTAAATAGTTTTCTGTCTGCTCTGTTTTCACTAACCATTGCTATCACCACCTCTCAGCCTGTAGGTAAAACAGCTCTTCAACAACTGAGGTTTTCATGCATTGTCAACCCAGTGGTTAACACAGGAAGATTCTTCAAACACTAGCATTCAGTGGTGGATGATTATTTTTTTGTTTTCTTTTGCTCCCCATACTCAATCTGTGCTTTATTCCATGGTTTTGTCGTTTGCATGAGGACGTGCTGCTTCAAAATTGAAGCAAAGATTGGCTTCACATTCCCCAGCAAAGCTTCTCATACAGCATACAGATCATCTCATCTTATCTGCTTCAAGCCTGTCTGCACATAATATTATTTTCTTTGGAAGTTCAGTACTGTTGCTCTGTGCTTCATTGTTCTCATTTCTTGCAGTTGGAGCTGCAACAAAACAAAAATCATCTTTTTGTTTCTTCTTCTCCAGCACCAGTGGGTAGATCACTGCTAAAGCAAACTGACACATTTTTTCCTTAAAATTGTTTAGACTCAGCCTTCACTTCACTGCTAACTGCAAAGAAGAACAATGATGGGTGACTGGTAGCAGACTGGAAAGACATTGAGCATTTGGTGGTCAGCGCAGCCTTACTGACAGAGTGGCAGCGCTTCAGCATTTTTATTTGTCAGGCATCTCATCTTCTCTGACAGCAGATACTGGGAAAGAATGGCAGTGGCTCTGCCCACAACAAGTTGCAAAGCGGTGCCTGGAGGAACCTGTATCTCTTCTGAGCCACTCAGGTGCTACAAACTCAGTGTAGTCAGTAAGCTGGAGCCCTGCAAAGCACTGGCTATCATTCACTGGGATGCTGCTAAGCTACAATAAGATAAGAGTTCACTTCTGAGCACAGAATGAGATTGTGGAACAACTCTCTAGTGTCTGTAATGCACTTTGCATTAGGAGAAATGGGTAGAAGAAGGGTTTTTGTCACCAAGTGAAGCAATTCAGTCACTGCCTGAGGTACATCCCTCCTCTGTCTTCTGGCCACACAAGTATCTTGAAGAGCAGAAAGATTAAAAGAAGGGATCGAAGGCTGGAGCTTCTGCTGCTTTCAAAGTGTTGCGGTTTAAACCTAGCTGGCAACCAGTCCCCACAAAGCCACTCACTTCCCCCAGTGGGACAGGGATGAGATTGAAGAGTAAAAGTGAGAAAAATCATGGCTTGAGACAAAGACAGTTTAATACTATCTGCAAAAGCAGACATGCAGGCAAGCAAAACAAGGAATTCATTCACGACTTCCCATGGTCAGGCAGGTATTCAGCCATCTCTAGGAGTGCAGGGCTCCATCACACCTAATGGTTACTTGGGAAGATGAGTGCCATCACTCCAAACATCCCCCCCTTCCTCCTTCTTCTTCCCCAGCTTTTATCACTGAGCATGACACCATATGGTACAAAATACCCCTTGGGTCAGCTGTCCCAGCTGTGTCCCTTCCCAACTCCTTGTACACCCCCAGCATACTTACTGGTGGGGTGGAATGAGGAGCAGAAAAGGTCTTGACTTTGTGCAAGCACTGCTCAGCAATAACTAAAATGTCCCTGAATTACCAACACTGTTTCCATCACAAATCCAAAACATTGCCCCGGTGGAGAAAATTAACTCTATGTCATCCAAAAGCTGCACAAAGGGAGTAACAAATCCCCCAACCAGCCAGCTCCTCAAAAGGACTTGTGAAACAAGCAAACAGATTGTGACACCCTAAGGTCCCTAACTGGTGTGCCTCTACCTAGTAGTAAAATGCAGTTGCTGCTAACAGAACGTAACAGCAATGGCTCATGGTTTTGCCAGTCATAGGGATAATACTGGCTTTGGTGACAGCAGAGCTCCCACTAACACACCTGGGAGTAAGGATGCAGTGACTGCTGAGTAGTTGGTGCTACCCACTGTATTGCAGACTCGCTTGGTCACCAGCTTCCTAAAAAAGATCTAAAAAGTGGAGAAAAAGGCAAACCATTTCTTTGTTGGTTCTAGTAAACAGACAGATATTCCTATTAAAGGCAGAGTGAATGAGACCAAAGTCCACCATGCTATAGTGGGCAAACACCACCTTGCACAAAAGTGGTTGCAATTATGCTGATATTATAGATCTATTGCTGTTTCCCAGAAACCCAAAACAAAAACATCTTTTTCCCCTAAAGCGACATATTTAATTTCAGCGGCAGGAAGAATCCAAAGCAGCAACTCTCAGCAGAGATGAAATGAGACAGTGAAACAAGCTAGACATGCACCAGTGTGATGAAATGTTTTGATAAGGAGTGAAAGCTGTTAGAAGAGCAGCAGATCATCAATGGCTATTCATACTGAATTGGCAGCAACGTGTTTTCACTCAAATGATGTCCTCACTTCAACATCTGTGAATTCTAAGCTACCACGCTCAGTCACTGATTAATTTTGAAATTCTGTGTTTACTCATTTTATTTTGCTGTTTTTCCAGATGAATGTTCTGTGAGAGGAAAGTTTGTAACTTGTTACTGCCACAATGTGCACAATGAGGACCAGGTATCATTCCAGATGCAGAACTTCCTTTTTTCTATGCCTGGCACCATGGGAAGGAAGAAGACAATCTACTTTGAATCCCAGTTCACTTTCTGCCGCAGCCCTTAACACTAAAAATCCATCTCTCAGCTAGAAGGCACAGTGACAGCTACTCTTGAAGCACCAGGACAAGCTAGGGAGCTTGATTTTATTTCAACCAGTGGCTCCAGAAGGGCCAGGTAAGACTGCTCCATGCTCCACTTGGTGTCCAAGCTTCCGTGCACCGCGTCACTGTGCACACCTCACCGCTTCCCCCTCTGCCTCGGCATGGATTGCGGTGTGGCTCCCGCACCGTCAGCAGGATGAGTGCTGCGGTCGAGATAGAGCCCACAACCTCGCTAGGGGACAGGCTTCACCTTCACCACGTTGGCCTGCCCGTGCGCGACAACCAACTGCGGGAGGTCTATAGATGCTGCGAAGCAACTTCAGGCCGTGACTCAGGCTCCGCGCTCAGGGAGATATGTAACGACTGCCGAAGGTACCTCCCGCAGCCTCCGCCGTCCCGGCGTGCCCCGCGCCGAGGACACTCTACCCACCTCCTCTGTGGGCGGAAGGGGGTGGGCCCGCTTCTGTTGTGGTGCCGCCGGCGCTTCGCGGACGGGGAGGCCTGAGGCCGTGGCGAGAGCCGGGGGAAGGTGAACGGAGGGGGGCCCCTGCGGGGTTTGTGTGTGGCGTCTTTCCTCTTCCGTACTCCTCTGGGTCCCTGGGGCTGGGGATAAGCGATGTCGCGTCCCTCCGGGGTGTGTATGTGGTGTTTGCGGGTGCGTCGGGGGAGGGCGGGGCCCTGAGGGGAGGGCTGGGGTGATGTGGGGTCCTCTGGCAGAGAAGTAAGGTGTGGGGTGCTTGAGTGGGGTGTTGGAAAGAGGGGTTTGGGGTTGTGCGTGGTGTGTGTGTTGGGGTCAGGATCCTGTGATGTGGGTGTAGGATTTGGGGGCACTTTGGAGTGCTCGAGGGGTGTAGGGGAAGGAGGACTTGGGTTGGGCTGAAGGTGAGGGCTTGTGATCTGAGGGATTTGGATTTCACCTGTGGTCCGGGTTTCTTGCAGAGTGTGGAAAGGGGTTGCTTGTGTGGGTTTGGGGACTCTTAATTGGAAGAGAAGAGGGGTGAACAGTGTTCAGGTACATATAGTGTCATGGGTGGAACAGGGTGGATGTGGGAAGGGTCCTTAGTTGTGTGGCTAGTGAAGATGTGGAGATGAGCTGGTGGGCTTTAGGAAGCTTCAGAGTACAGGTTGGTGAGGGTGGGTGCATGTTCAGGAGCAGATAAGGTGGATGATGCTTCTGAGAGATTAATGTAGAGAGAGAAAGCTTCAGAGCCTCATAGACTTGTTACAGTGTGTTTTGGGCAAGAATTAAGAGGACTGTCCGCTGAGGTAGCGTGGTTGATTGGGAATCTCAGTGTTGGGGCTTGAGTTTTGTGTAACGTGTTATTTTTGGTAATTTATAGGAGAGTATGCGAAAACAGGAGATTTGTGGTGGAAAGGGTTTTTCTGCATGGTTTAGCTTCCCTTTAAAAGAGATAAGAATGAAGCCTGTGGGGTTTATAGGAGCCTATAAGCTCTTGATATCCACAAATCCTGTTTTAAAAGCTAAGGTAGCGTGCTTACAAATTCTTTTTATTCACTGCTAAATCTGGAGAGTGGATTTTGCTGTACTGTGGGTCAGTGGTATCTGTAACTTGGTGAGCATTGTTGTAAGCATTGGGAGAGAGCAGTTCTGACGTAGCAGATGAATACCATTACTGGAATATTAGAAGATGAGAAATTTAACAGCATTTCAGATTTGCTATCTTAGGTATGCAAGAAGAGGAAAAAATCCACCTCATGATGCTGCAGAGGAGTGAACCATGTCTCAATTCCTTTTCTCTTCTTGTTGGCTGAGGCTGAAACCACCACTTGAGCTGCATCACTACTAAGTGTTTTGTGTTTGATGAGTCAAGCTGAATCTCTTGTATTCTGGCATTCCACCTGTAGCTGTTTGTGACTCCCTCTGAAGCTTACCTGCCTGAGGAGAGATGCATTAGGTCGAATAGTTACGATTGTGTATCAAGCTATCCCATGTCCAGAAAACATCAGAGTGCTTCAGGAGCCTCTGAGCTGTGGTTACGTTGCTAAAGCTTAAAGCTCTCCTTCAGTAGGAAGAGCAGAACTTGAAAAAATGATTGTGTGTTGTTGACTTTGAAACTGGCTTACAAAAAGGGGAAATAATGTCTGAGTAGGAGAGAAGACAAATGCTTGAGAGAACTACTGATAACAAGACATTCTCTGTTAGTATTGTGCCGTTCTTAGAAGGAAATTGTGCTTTTGATGGTGAGATTAAATAATTTCAGAAAGAACAGGGTTTTTTTAATAATTCCCCTCATGAACTGGTTTGCATTTGCTTTAGTAACCTTTTGAGTAGATTGTTTTCTAAGTACAGACAATAAAGTAGGAGTTTGTCTAGCAATCCGAGAAACGTGGTGCTTGTAAATTGGTTCTAATCATCTTAAGTGGAGAAGCTTGCCTAATAGTGTAGTAAAGTGTAAGAGGTCTGATTAAGGCAGCATTAGTAATCCCTGTGTAGTCACTGAAGATAGTTGGCTGCTACCTGGGAAGTGAGGGATGGAATAACTGTGCCTCAGTTGCCTGCTGTGGGAATACTGTGAAGAGTCTTGTTTGTTATAAGACTGCTAAATATGTATTGTTCATGAGAGTCTTGCACAGAACAGCTTTCTTCTGAAGTGCTGTTAAATCAACAGGTGCTTCAAAAAGTGAGGAAAGCTTTGTTTACTTCAGTCATAAATTAAACTCCTTCTGAAACAACTGCTTAAAAAATTTCTCAAGACTTTGCATGCCTTGTGCCAGTAAAGTAGCAGGCTTGACATGATGTTGTTAATTCTGAGTATAGCAAGATTTGATATCTCTTAATCAAAGACACAAGTATATTGGCAAAGTTCAGTACTGAGTTCAAAGGCCTGCCACGTAAAGTCGCTTGCAGATACTTTGGGCTGCTAATCATACTGCAAATAGAAAGAGGCTGGAGGAGGGAAGGGTTGGTCAACCTGAAATAGTAAGATCATTGATTCACTTGATTATGTGGGCACCTTGATCAGTCCAGTAAGTTTTGATAGTATGTGTTCTCTTAGAGGTGACATGGGCAAAATTTGCTTGAAAATCATTAAACTTTTAAGGGGAGCAAAACTGTTATTTGCCATGGGCACAAAGCGCCTTCTGATGTGCAAGTAGTAAAATTCTTGTGAAAAAGGAAAAGTAAATCCCAAAGCTTCATTGAGATGTGGTGCCAGAGAGTGGCCTGGGAGAATGTGGGAAAGGAAAGGAGAGGGCTGGATGACTCCGATTGACCAGTGCTCAGTGAGAAGATTTACACAGAAAACAGGTGAACTAGCTGCATGGATTTATTTTTAGGCATTAGCCTTTTCTGTGGGGTAATGTTGGCTCTCACCTCTGTTAGCTAAGCTTGTGCTACACTTTGGACAAACCCCTGAACTACAAAAAACTAGTGTGGTTTTTTTTTTTTTTGTTGTTGTTTTTTTTTTTTTTTTAAAATCCTCAAAGCCTTTACGGATACTGTTCTTAAATCTCACACTTCTTTGCTCTGTTGGAGAATAGGGCATTACCTACACCAACATTCCTTTAGGCGATGTAAATGAGAACTGTTGGAAGCAGAATCAGTGAACACATTTCCAGTTTTTTTTGCCCGGAGGTTGTGCTCACCTGCTCGCTGTTAAGATTTGAGTCACTGCATCAGCCTTTGTCTCTGTTGGGGATGCACCTTTCTTTTATACAGATTTACCTATTTTCACCAAACCAAAGAGCACATAAGATACCAATCCCACTCACAGTTGGGTTGTATAAGCCTCATTCCCTTAAGCAGCAAACCTAAAAATTCACAGGCAGGAAGATTTATCAAATTAATCATAGATTTAAAATTATCATAGATTAAAAAAAAAATAAAAATAGATCAGGCCTTTTGGCTGAATACAGCAGTGATAGTGTGACCCTGAATTACAGTAGGTGTGTTCTCCAAGAAAGGAGCATTGACTCCTTCAGTGAAGTCTGGCGTTTAATTTGGAAGTCTGCCTGCTACCAGATCTTTCACAGGAGAACAGAGCATCCCGCTGTGTGCAGCTGATATTTAGTGAAAGCCGTATGCCCTGAAGCATGAAGGTTTGTATGTCTTGGAAGTTCGTATGCCTTGATGTGTGCAGGTGGTGGTATCCCTAGTGGTGAATATATATATATATGTTTTAATCTTGCGCTCTTGCTGTTGGTGGCATAGTGAGTTGGATAATTTCATAGGCTGGATACATTTCTTCAAAATATCTTTGGTTTCAAAGTTCGGTGCCTTTCCATTTTCCTGATCATCTTCAGCTGGTTTCTGAGAGGTAAATGAGAGTGTTCAGTGTATTGCCTGTGTGGTGTTCGTCAGCTGGGGTATTTTCAAGTTGCAGTTCATCAGTGGTAACCAACTGTTGACCCTAAAATTGTGCTGTCCTAAGCAGAAATGAAACCCTCTTAGTGCTGTGTGTGGTAAGAACTCAAACTGTATGAGGCTGTAGAGAAGTTTTACAGGCAGAGTAGTTTATGAAGACCTGAACTAGGAGGGAGTCTTGGCTTTCTTACCTTCTCAGAGAAGAAAAATGCTGGATGATGAGACACATGTTTCAAAGAACCTTTGAGCATCTTAATGAATTTTTTCATACCAGGCTGTTTAAAGAAGCCATTTCTGCTATTAAAGTTTTGAGTTCACAGTGTGATATTTTTATGGTTTTTTTTCATTCCCTTTTTTTTTTCTTCCCCTTCCTGATGCTTTGTTTATGGAGTCTGCATGAATTAGAGCTGGTCTTTCATAGCGTGCTAGGATAACTGAGAAACAGTGAGTGGGACGTCAGAAATATTTTGCATACTATTTCATAGTGTGTCTGAATGCATCTAGGAATTGATATATTGGATAAGAAATTTAGTTGTCTGATTATTCTTTAGGCAGAATACTTTCTAGGACATATTTACCCACTGCATGGGAGTTTACATTGTAAATATGTATAGACATATAAGTCATTAGTTCATTTTCTAAAATGATTCCTTATGGTTGTCTTTCAGAGATTATGTGAGCTGCTGCATTAGCCTTCTAACATCTCGCACGGATACTCCTAGTATGTCTGAAGGACAGATCTCTTGTGTGTTCTGAATGTACCAGGTAAATCCCAGTAATGACTTTGCATGGGACATTGTGATCTGTTAAAAGTAAGAAGTCAAGAGAGGGCAACTTTTATTCTATATTTAGACCTAGTTGATCCTGTAAAAAGAGCCTGACAGGCTATAGCCTGAAATTTATTTTTGTATCTGTATTATACTAGAAAATAAGATAACCACAACACTAGTGCACCTATTTGCAACACCAGTAAAGATGCTGTGTCAGAGGGAGTTAGTCAGTGTCCTGGGTTCAGCAGTAGCAGTCATTTTTCTCCTTCTTACTAGCATGTGCAGTGCTGTGTTTTTGACTTTCAGCCTGGGAACAGTGCTGATAACACCGATGTTTTCAGTTTCTGCTCAGTAGTGTTTACTCTGACCAAAGACTTTCTGAGTCTCATGTTCTGCCAGGGAGCAGGGGAAGTCGGGAGGAGCCAGAGACAGGACACCTGACCCAAACTAACCAAAGAGGTATTCCATACCACAGCACATCATGCCCAGTATATAAACTGGGGCAGTTACCCAGAAGGGCTATATCACTGCTTGGGTTGTGCTGGGTGTCTGTTGGCGGGTGGTGAGCGATTGTATTTTCTTCCCTTGTTATTTCCCTTATCATTATTATTATTGGTGGTAGCAGCAGCGGATTGTGCTATATCTTAGTTACTGGACTGTTCTTATCTCAACCCGTGGGACCTACATCCTTTTGATTCTTCTCCTGGTCCCTCTGGTAGAGGTGGGGAGTGAGAGGGTGGCTGCATGGTTCTGAGTTAAGGCTGGGCACAAAGCAATTCTTTTTGGTGCCCAGCATGGGGCACAAAGGGTTGAGATAATGACAGATGTTACCAGAGTGTGTGCAATCCTATTTGTGGTAAGCATTCCTTGTTTTGGGTTAATGGTCACTCCTCACAGTGCTGATTTATTGGCTCTCAAAGTTGTGGCTCTTGATCTCAGAGTTTCAGCATGTTATACCTTACTTATAGCTGGTATTTGCTGTCTTAGTGTTTATCAGCTGGGGGCCTTGGGCTAAGGTTCTTGTTTCATTTTACCTTATGGTGATGACTTGTAATACAATAGAATCATTGATCATGAAACTGATTTGGCTTGTGTTCTCAGTGTGGTCACCGCCTCTGTACTTTGGGAGGTATACAATAGAAGTGCTGAGCAGTTACAGGTCTTTTTCCCCTCCTTGGGTGGTCAACCCGTGAAGGAGACATTCTTTTCCGCTCCCAGCCCCCCCCACCAGACCGTTTACAGCATTATTTGAGACTTCTGAAGGTTTTGAATGGCCTTTAGGTACCCTTGAGACCTGCCTGCTGATTGTGATGGGGATCACCATGCTGGCATTCATACAGAGTGTATTTTACCCGCAACCATTTCATCTGATCTCAAGAGTTAAGCAGAGTTGGACTTGGGCCTTGTCTAGGGTTAGACGACAATATAGGAGGACCGAGAGATTTTCCCTGAGGCTGGACAGTCATGAGTGGCAGGGTGTGGGGGATAGTATGGGCAAGGATCTAGCCTCCAGTGCTTTGGAATTTCACCACTGACCAAGCGCAAAATCCAGAAAAATTAGTAAAACACTTAAATGAGGTTCATTGTCATTCTGGTCATACCAGGGATGAACAAATCATGGCTATGTGCTGGGGCTTGTCCTGTGCTTACAGAGCTCTGTTCAGCACTATCCAGCACCTTCAAAAGGAAAAAAATGTCACTGGATCTGATGGCAAAGCAACAGACAGCGCAACTACTCCAGCTGCAAGCACCAGCCCCAGTGACAAGTGCAGTAGCTACTCAAACTTCAACCGCAACAAATAGCGCAGCTAATCCAACTCCAAGTACAGCAGCTACACCAGAGGACTGATTCGTACCAATAGTGGTTGCCCCTGTAAGCAAGCGGAAAAGCAAAAAAGAGGCAAGAAAGATGAAGCAAGATGAAGAAACAATGTACTCACCCCCTGGACCATCACCTGACCAGAGTATGTGAATCAGAGGAAGAAGAGGTGACCTCTCAACCCCGGACCTCAACTGAGCTATGGAATATACAAAAAACTTTTGCCTGTCAACCAGCGGAGCACATCATCACCTGGTTGCTCTAGTACTGGGACAATGGGGCCAATGGTCACGAACTAGAAGGTAGGGAAGCCAAGCAGCTGGGATCACTTGCTAGGGAAGGGGGAATTGACAAAGAAATTGCAAGAGACAAAAAGTCCTTCAGCCTTTGGATGCGGCTCTTGGCAGCTGTGAAAGAAAGGTTTCCATACAAGGACGATGTATGAGTTGTTCAGCCAAGTGGACTACTCTAGAGAAGGGCATCCAGTCTCTGAGGGAATCAGTCATTGTAGAGATGATCTATCACATCGAACCGGACTCCGGGGATGTACCCATAGATCCAGATGAAGTTGAATGTACACCCCCTGTGTGGTGAAATGCACAGTCATCATATGCCCATTCATTGGCAACTGTAACATGGATTGACATAGTAACACTAACAGTGGATGAAATGATTCATAAACTCCGAGAGTTAGAAAACAATTTCACCCTTTCCATCATTTCAGCTGTGGAAAAACTGTCCCAGGAGTTCAAATAATTGAGAGGAGGTCTATCTGATCTGTCCAGCGCCTCACGTGTACCAACACACGTCTCAGCTATTAACAAAAGGCATCCTACTGCTCGAGAAAGATATAGAAGGTATACACTACAGGCCACCCTCTGGTTTTACCTGTGGGATCATGGAGAAGACATGAGGAAGTGGGATGGAAAACCTACCTCAGCTCTGGAGGAATGGGTGCATGAACTGAAGAAAACAAAGGTCAAGGATGATCATCCCATGAAAGCTGTGGCTTCAGTCTCTGGTGAGCAGATTCCCAGATGGAGTGGAAGAGCTGATTTTACTCTAGCTCCTGTGATAAATAATAATCCCTTTCTACAAGACTGAAGTGTCCAACGTTGTGATGACTATTAGAGGGGCCCTGCCTCCAGCCAGGTGGAGGTGGGGACAATCGGATTTACTGGGCTGTGTGGATCAGATGGCCTGGCACATCAGTCCCTCAGAAGTATAAGGCTCTAGTAGACACTGGTGCTCAGTGTATCCTGATGCCATCAAGCTGTCAAGGGGTGGAACCCATTTATATTTCTGGAGTGACAGGAGGATCCCAAAAGTTGAGTGTACTGGAGGCTGAAATCAGCCTGAATGGGAGGAAATGGCAAAAATACCCCATTGTGACAGGTCCAGAGGCTCCATGCATCCTTGGCAGTAGACTACTTCAGGAGAGGGTCCTTCAAAGACCCAAAAGGGTACTGGTGGGCTTTTGGTATTGCTGCTTTAGAGACAGAGGAAATTGAGCAGCTGTTAGCCTTGCCCGGTCTCTCAGAAGATCCTTCTGTTGTGGGATTGCTAAAGGTCAAAGAACAACAAGTGCCAATTGCGACCACAGAAGTGCACCAGTGGCAATATCGCACCAACTGAGATGCCCTGATTCCCATTCATAAGGTGATCTGTAGACTGGAGAGTCAAGAAGTGATCAGTAGTACCTGCTCAGCCTTTAATAGCCCCATGTGGCCTGTGCAAAAGTCTAATGGACAGGGGAGACTAATGGTAGGGTACTGTGGCCTGAATGAAGTCACACCACCCATGACTGCTGCCGTACCAGACATGCTAGAACTTCAGTATGAACTGGAGTCAAAGGCAGACAAGTGGTATGCCACGATTGATATTGCAATGCATTTTTCTTAATTCCTCTGGCAGCGGAGTGCAGGCCACAGTTCACTTTTACTTGGAGGGGCATCCAGTACACTAGGAACCGCTTGCCCCAGGGGTGGAAACACAGCCCTACCATCTGCCATGGACAGTTCCAGACTGCACTGGAGCAGGGTCAAGCTCCAGAGCACCTGCAATACATTGCTGACCTTATCATGTGGGGTGATACAGCGGAAGAAGTCTTTGAGAAAGGGAGGAAAATAATCCAAATTCTGCTGAAAGCTGGGTTTGCCATAAAATGGAGTAAGGTCAAGGGACCTGCACAGGAGATTCAATTTTGAGGAATAAAATGGCAAGATGAGCATCACCAGATCCCCATAGATGTGATCGACAAGATAACAGCAATGTCTCTACCAACTAATAAGAAAGAAACACAAGATATCTTGGGTGTTGTGGGGTTCTGGAGAATGCACATCCGAAATTACAGTTTGATTGTAAGCCCTCTGTCATGTGACTGGGAAGAAGAATGATTTTAAATGGGGCCCTGAGCAACAACAAGCCTTTGAGCAAGTTAAACGGGAGATAGCTCATGCAGTAGCCCTTGGACCAGTTTGGACCAGGCCAGATGTAAAAAAATGTACTGTGCGCCACAGCTGGGGAGAAAGGTCCTACCTGGAGCCTCTGGCAGAAAGCTCCAGGGGAGACTTGAGGCTGACCCTTGGCTTTTGGAGTCGGGGTTACAGAGGATCTGAGGCCAGTTATACCCCAGCAGAAAAAGTGATACTGGCAGCCTATGAAGGTGTTTGAGCTGCTTCAGAAGTGATTGGCACTGAAGCACAGCTCCTCCTGGCACCACAGTTGCCCGTGTTGGGCTGGATGTTCAAAGGCAGGGTCTCCTTTACACATCATGCAACTGATGCTGCATGGAGTAAGTGGGTTGCACTAATTATACAAGGAGCTTGAATAGGAAATACCAATTGTCCAGGAATTCTAGAAGCCATTGTGGACTGGCCAGAGGGCAAAGATTTTGGAATGTCACTAGAGGAGGATGTGATACGTGCTGAAGAGGCTCCACCATATAATGAACTGTCAGAAAGTGAAAAGCTGTGTGCCTTGTTTACTGCTGGGTCCTGCCATATTGTGGGAAAGCATCGGAAATGGAAGGCAGCCATAGGAAGTCCTCAACAACAAGTTGCAGAAACTGCTGCAGGAAAGGGTGAATGGAGTCAGTTTGCCGAGGTGAAAGCCATCCAGCTTGCCTTGGACATTGCTGAATGAGAAAAGTGGCCAGTGCTTTATCTCTATACAGACTCATGGATGGTGACAAATGCCCTGTGGGGGTGGTTGCAGCAATGGAAGCAGAGCAACTGGCAATGCAGAGGTAAACCCATCTGGTCTGCTGCACTGTGGCAGATATTTCTGCACAGATGCAGAACCTGGTGGTGAAGGTACACCATGTAGATGCTCACGTACCCAAGAGTTGGGCCACTGAGGAACACCAGAACAACCAGGAAGTGGATGAAGCTGCTACAGTTGAAGTGGCTCAGATGGACTTAGATGGGCAACATAAGGGTGAATTATTTTTGGCCCAGTGGGCCCATCAGGCCCATTCAGGCCATCAGAGCAGAGATGCAACATACAAATGGGCTCATGATCAAGGGGTGGACTTGACAATGGACACTATTGTCCAGGTTATTCATGACTGTGAAACGTGTGCTGCAATTAAGCAAGCTGAATGGTTAAAGCCTCTTTGGTATGGAGGATGATGGCTGAAGTACAAATATGGGGAGGCCTGGCAGATTGATTGTATCACACTTCCACCAACCCGCCAAGGCAAGCGCCATGAGCTTACCATGGTGGAAGCAACCACCAGATGGCTGGAAACATACGCTGTGCCCCATGCCACTGTCCGGAACACTATCCTGGGCCTTGAGAAACAGGTTTTGTGGTGACACGGCATCCCAGAGAGAAATGAGTCAGACAATGGAACTCATTTCTGGAACAGCCTTACAGACATTTGGGCCAAAGAGTGGGTATATCACATCCCCTACCATGCACCAGCCTCTGGGAAAATCGAACGGTACAATGGGCTGTTAAAAACTACACTGAGAGCAATGGGACTTTCAAACATGGGGATACACATTTATCAAAAGCCACCTGGTTGTTCAACACCAGAGGATCTGCCAACAGGGCTGGTCCAGCCCAGTTAGAACTTTCACATACTGTAGAAAGGGACAGAGGTCCTGTGGTGCACATAAAGAATTTGCTGGGGAAGACAGTCTGGGTTATTCCTGCAGGAATAACCCTGCAGGGTTATTCCTAAAGGCAAACCCACTCGTGGGATTGCTTTTGCTCAGGGACCTAGATGTACTTGGTGGGTAGTGCGGGAAGATGGGGAAGTCCGATGTATACCACAAGGGGATTTGATTTTAGGGAAAACAGCCAATGAACTCAGTAGTATGCTGTTGCCTGCTATGTAGCACTTTTATAGCCCACCAACTAGATGTCTTCAGGTTACCAGCAACAGGCCCTGACTTCCCTCTCTCCATCCTCAAAGAATGAGCTTTGATGAAACTAGACGAGTTCTGCAGTAAAGGAACTATCAGCATCAGCAGGCAATGATCCAACACTGCACACAGCCTCTCCTGCTCTTGAAAGTCTGTTACAAGAGGTGAAACCCGACATCATGTTCTGGATGGACTCAGCAGCTTCATAGGGATTGGTCCATCCACTAAGGAATGATCTCTCTCTGTGGGTAGATGTATATGTATATATATGAGATAAGAGTGATGGTATATTGAGAATGTGGGATCTGAGCATGACGCAAATGGTATGGAATAAGGGGTGGATACCGTCCTGGGTTCAGCAGTAGCAGTCATTTTTCTCCTTCATAGCAGGTACAGTGCTGTGGTTTTGACTTTCAGCTTGGAAATAGTGCTGATAACACCGATGTTTTCAGTTACTGCTCAATAATGCTTATTCTGACCAAGGACTTTCTGAGGCTCATGCTCTGCCAGGGAGGACGGGAAGCTGGGATGAAGCAAAGATGGGACACCTGACCCAAACTTAACCAAAGAGGTATCCCATACCACAGCACGTCATGCCCATTATATAAGCTGAGGGCATTCACTTGGGTTAGATCACTGCTCGGTTGGGCTGGGTATTGGTTGATGGGTGGTGAGCGGTTGTATTTTCTTCCCTTGTTATTTCCCATTATTATTATTGTTGGTAGCAGCAGTGGTTTGCATTATATCTTAGTTACTGGACTGTTCTTATCTCAACCTGTCATATTTTTTTGATTCTCTTCCCCATCCCTCTGGGTGCGGGGGGGAAGGAAGGTGAGGAGTGAGAGATCAGCTGCGTGGTTCTGGGTTACGGCTGGTCTTAACCCACAACAGCCAGTTTCCATACATACCTTTAAGAACTTTACTCAGCATTTCTGGTGCTTGAGGTAAAGCAGGAGGAGGAAAAATGGTTTTATTTTTCAGGTGGGTAATTCCTCTGTCAAATCTTCTGCCTTGCCTTTTTGTATGAGAGGCAAAAAATGTTTGCACCTGCGACCTTTGAGGGCAGTTTAATTGCCTTTTGATTGTAGTGGTGTTACAAGAGGTACTGTTCAGTAGCAGTGGTGAATGAACGCTTACTTCAGCGTATTCCTGGCTAGCATACTAAATTGTAAATAACTAATATTACATCCATTAACCTAATTAAATATTTCATTACCAGGTTGTCCTCATGAGTACTCCTGTGGAGAATGTCCATGATCTTTTTTGCCTGTGTGGTGCGGGTGAGGGATGGACTTCCCCTCTCAGCCTCCACAGATTTTCATTTCAACCAGGACTTTCTGGAATGCAGAAAGAGATTGAAGGCATTATCTTCAATTCTGGCACAGTATCCAAGTCGAGGCACCGCAAAAGGACGTGACTTGAACATTCAGTAAGTTGCTGCTTTTGTTGTGGTTTTTTTTTACTTTTAAGTTTTGAAATGTTTGACTTGTGATTAGTAAATGTTAGGTAAATTCTAATGTGCCTAACTCCAGTTTGAAAATCCACCACTCATATCTAGATCATAATCTCAAAGTATTTTGAAACGTTATTTCTTAGCACCGCAGCCACACAGCTCCTACTCAGTAAGCATATGTTAAGAATTGCTTATTTTAGTTTCCATTTTTGTACCAAATGTTTTCTGCTCAATGAGCAGTACTTGTTACTATTAGCAATTGCAATATCCTGGACTTCTACAAACACCTTCTAAGACAGCATCCTAATCATAGAATCATAGAATAGTTAGGGATGGAAAGGATCTTAAGATCATCTAGTTTCAACCACCCTGCCAGGGACAGGGACACCTCCCACTAAACCGTGCCACCCAAGGCTGTGTCCAACCTGGCCTTGAACACTGCCAGGGATGGAGCATTCACAACTTTCCTGGGCAACCCATTCCAGTACCTCACCACCCTTACAGTAAAATGCCTAGGAATTAATTAGTTTAGTGTAAACCCCAAATCCTTTTTGTCTGATTCTGGCTTGCACAGAACTGCCAGGACTCTCTCCCACATACTGCCTGCTCTGTTTTCCAAATACCGGAAGGGTTCGAGTCTAGAACTCTGGCTGATGGATATGCCTTGAGGAGACCTGAGGCATGCTGGCAATAGCCAGTGTGGATGAATCATTAATCTTTGGTTTTATTTACTGGACAAGGATCTGTTAGTCTTTATTTTCAGAAATTAGAAATTGAGTTTTAGCTTGTGATTGCTCGTCTGGTTAGCAAACATAAGAAAAAGTAACACTGAGCTAAAACTTAAGTGCCCCTTTTTGGGGAATGGTTGGAGAAAGTAGACATGCGAGCTTATGCTGAATCAGTTAGAAAAGCAGAGATTAGCCTTTTCATTCTTTTTGCCCTCAAAGTGAACTTGTGCCCTTTAATGCTAATGTGTTCTGCTTTTAATCTTACGTAGTTGCTACTGAAGTAGCTATGCATTGGACTTGGAAGTGAGTGCATGCAGATATGTGGCAAAAAGGCTATAAATTATTGACAGCTTGGAAAAGTTAGTTTTACACAGGTGTGGTGTTGGTCCTCAACTGTGAGTTTAGAGACAAAAGGAATTTAGGGAACCTACGCAGTGTAACTAGGCTGTCACAGAGCTAACAAAGGCCATAAATCCCAACTACATGTTATAATGAATAAATAAAAATGTGATAAAATGGAAGCAACAAGTATTTCTTCATGAGAGGGATGATACATATAAATAGTAGAAAAAAGAAAAAATACATAGAGTAATTGTTCAGCTCTAAAACTTTAATTTTATACTGATCTAACAAATGGCTAATGTGTAAGAAAGATTTCCTCAGTCTTCTTTCAGAGATGCTTATGAATCTGTAATTGTGGTGGGGATTCTGAAAGTTTAACTATCTGTGTGTAGTGCTGACATCTGAACTAGGTGCTCTGGCTCCTATCTTGTTTAAAAAAGCCTAGATGAGAGTGATTTCTCTCATCCTTAAATATGCACCTACATTTTGGTCAGATGAATACCTTGTTTGGGCCATGTTTAAGTGGAAACTTCTGCATAAATATGGCTTCAGTGTTAGGGGACACTCCTTTTGGAGTAGAATTTTTATTGTGCTGTATCTTATACAAACTCATCTTTATTTATTACAAATGATTTCACAGTAACAGTGCTTGAATATCTAGGTTTGTGCAAGTTAGCAAACACCTCTTGCTGTTAAGATGAAGTTGTCATATTCAAAGGGAGCAATGAATATATCTGCTTGCCTCCTGTGAACAGGCTTGCTTGGGTGTAGTTTTGTTTGTGGAAAGACACTGTGTTTTCTTTGCAAACCTTCTTGCCAGTGATGTTTTCTGGCCATCTCTTTTCTTATTGATGTGATTTAAAGGCAGCCTGGGAAAATAATGTCCTTAATTTTTACTAATGGAGCGATTTCATAAGGTCTGTATTGTGAACTTTATTATGCCAAGGCATACTGAATGAGTTAAGAATAGATATTAGATCTGCAGGGGCTGCATGACTATTGCAGCAGCGTAAACCATATATTTTTTGCAGTCTGCTCTTTCAGCGCAGTCTATACATTTCATTTTGACAGCAAGCACTGTTTACTTCTCGCATTCAGCATGGCTCTCTTACCTTTTTATATTGGTATTACTTTTTTCATGTTTTTTTTCTCTGTTTCAGTTTCCTCTCTTCTGGGGATATTGCCTGCATGGCAATCTGTTCCAGCGCTTACTCAACCGTCATGGCGTTTTGCTTCCTGGAGGAGCTTCAGTGGGAATTTGCTGCTTCCTATGATATAACAAGCATCGGTTTAGCTTCCAGACCATATGCTTTTCTTGAATTTGGTTTGTATCTTTGTTCTCTAATAGAGAATTAATTATTCGTATGTCTGCTACTTTTATGATGTTAAACAATGTCTCCTGGCCAAAGCCTGATCGTGAAAATGAATCTGTGTGTGCCTTTGCCATGTGTAGGAGGAGCAGGGAGAGCTTGCATTTGTCTCAAACTATTAGACTGTTGGGTTTGCAGTTCCTTAGAGTGTCTTTAATAGATGAACAAAATGTTGTGGTGATTACTAAACAAGCACAGGAAGATAAAGTGATCCTTATCTCAAACACTTTCTAAATTAAAAATATCTGACAAGTGGAGACAGATGGGTACAGGAAAAATGGGAGACAGAATAGATTATTATGGGTAGCTTTACTTCTGGCATCAGTTGAATTCAAATAATGCTTCAGGATCATGCTTAGTGTTCTTTGTTTAATCTGAAATAAATGGTTTTCTTGCCAAGGAGCAGCTGCTCTACTGTACCTCGTACCTTTATAAAGCACAACTCACTTGCAGTGAGAAACTCTTTCCTGGGAAAGGATGAGACAGTGCAGTGGTTAGCACACTTCTATCCAGATTTCAGCAGTAGTGTTAAGCTCATGCTTAAAAGATTGAGGAAATTTACAAGGAAAGCATATGATACATACAGCCGTCTTGGGTGGATTTCCCTGCAGGGTACATTCTAGGCATGATGTAATTCTCTACTAAGATCCAAATTAGTGTTTGGTTTGGTTTTGGTTTGGGTTTTTTATAAAAAAAAAAAGCTTGAGTAGAAATTTGGGAATGTCCAGCCTCTCAATTGCATGAGTCTTTTTTTAAAGGAAAAAAAAAAAAGCCTTTTCTTAATTTCTATTACTGTACAGCATTTTGTACTGAGACTACCTAACGTTGCTGTGTTATTCCCACCC
>JAOEHY010004391.1:0-24110 GCA_025447955.1 Psilopsiagon aurifrons | reverse complement strand
GAATGGGTTGCCCAGGGAAGTTGTGAATGCTCCATCACTGGTGGTGTTCAAGGCCAGGTTGGACATAGCCTTGGGTGTTATGATTTAATGGGAGGTATCCCTTCCCATGGCATGGGGTTGGAACTAGATGATCTTAAGGTCCTTTCCAACCCTAACTATTCTATGATTCTAAGATTGGTGACATGGGCTTTAATGGCCTTCAGAAAAAATAGGCATATCTTTTTGTTTTCTTTGCAGCAAGCCCTCTCAAATAGTATATTTTCCCTTTCTGCAAGTGGGAACTGTTTATTGCTCGTTCCAAAGTGCTAAATGTAGTAGAAGTGCAAGGAGTTGTGGAAGAAGGAGGAAGAGCTAAAAGTGACCAATTAGGCCAGTATCAGATCTATACTGGTTCCTAGCAGGGTTTTAGATGAATGGCCCTCCCAACCAGCCTGGTGCCATGAGAACGTGCAATTCTGTTTGTCTTATCTGCTGTGCTCCTGGCCATTTGCTCTTAGTTTTCTCTTGTCTCTGACATTCTTGCTCAATAGTCAGATGATTCAGTCTGCTATACTTGCAGGCATCTAACCCAGCAAACCCCACCTCATTCAGCACCTCCAGCACTTCAGAGAGGCACTCTTTCCTTTCCTCAGAATGGGGAGATACAGGGTGTATCTTGTATTGGGTAGAATTAATCTGGTTTTGAATTCTGGACCCCAGTGGATTGGTTGCTTGGTGTACAGAAATTCAGCCACATGCAGACTCTTGCTGAGTCAGTGTCTTGGTTAATGATTGAATCACCATATAAAGTGATAGACTACATGAATGTCTTTGCAGTGGTTTTTTAGTGTTAATGGAGCAAAAAAAGGATAACTCTTAGGGGTTTGTATCTGCATGAGGAAGCTACTCTGCAGCAAGCTGATGAGTAAAGCTTTAGCTTCAGAAGTTACTTGGCACTGTCTCTCCATGTGACACTTCCACATGGAGTATGCCTTTGGTTGATAAACATAGTCAGCCTTGGCAGTGGATTAATTAAGTTAAGCAAAGGTGCTAATAATGCGGAGCAGAAATCCCTGCAGGGGTGACTAAGCAAAACAGTTATTTTGAGCATTATTCCTCTACAGACCACTTCTAAGAAACACTAGTTAAAGTACTGAACCAAAACCTCATTTGAAACGTAAGGCACATTAATTATAACAATTTGTAAGTCTTTCCAAATGCCTTGCAAATACTAAGGGAGCAGTTTAATTAAAAAAATTAAGTTTGAAGAATATATTTTCATTTTTTGCTCACATGTTTGTATTTAAGACTTGGAGCATTAAAATAATTTAGAAATAATCTCATATATGATCTTTGGGGCATTCTGTGTATATATATATATATGGATTTGCAGTTATAATTTTAATCTACAGCTCTACCATTAAAGATGAAAATATGTAATTTTGCCTTTTTAACTATCAGAGGAGACTTGACAATTATAGATGTGTTCTTACTGCCTTCATGTAGCAGTGCACTGAAGCACACAGGATTGCTGCAGTGATCCATACCTGTTGCAACCACCAGTAATTCTGCTTCACCTTCGGTCAGGGTGAGGTGCGGTAACCTCATCAGTCACACACCTCAGCCACAGATAGGTCTGAAGAAACCACTTTCCACTTCTGCATTTTGTCCATTGGAGCACACATCCTCAAATTGGTTAGGTTTATAATTTTAGTGCGCTGAAACCTGAATTCTTACAGCCAGCCATCGAGTCTTATTTGGTACCATGTCAGGAACTGGCAGTGTCTCATGGGACACATTCAAGAAAACCAGTATTTGAAGCAAACACTCTTCAAATGTCAACTTTGGGTTTTATTGGAAGGTTTGTTTTATAATTTAAAAACTATACTCCATGCCTTTTTCATTTTAAAATCGATTATTTCCTGCTCAGATGGCTCATAAATTCAGACATTGACATCAAAGTGTGTTTTCTCTGCTTATATGATCAGTTTAAATGCAAAGTATGATGAGAATGTGGTAAAAATAGAAAGGCAATCACTGTAACTGAGCATGAAACATTTATATAGAATAGCAGCATTTCTCCAGTGAGTCTTGCAGACAATTTCTGTCACAGTAGTCTGTCACAGATAAAGAAGTATTCTCCTAAATTTTTAGAGTATGGAGTAGTATCAATCAAAATAACTGCAAGCGGTGAGTACACCTTTCCTTCCAAATATTGTTGTTCCTAGTGAGACTTCTGGTGAAAGCATGTAGTGTAATCTTAGCCCATTGTTTTATTTTATGTTTTCAATTTCATAGCAAACGGTGTCTTAGACAGCAAACAAGTTATCTACTGTATTGCTAGAGCCATGAGTCTTAACAGTGTTAGTAAGTAATAACAAATTTCTTGTTAATATTTTTATTATTAAAGATATCTAGTGCTGTGCTAGCCTCTGTATCATGGTCTGAAACGTACTCCAGGCACTTGGAAGGGAGCACTTGGCAAGACCGATGCAGTACGTAAAAAAGGCTGGTGCAAGACTGCAGGTACTACAGGTTACAGCACGCTCTGGCAGAGGTGCAGCCCCTTTGCTCTTGAGCAAGCATTTCTAACATTGTCATCCCTGAGGAAACAAGTGGTGCAGCAGGAAAGAAATGTGCAATATTACATTTTGGGCAGGGAATGGAATTAGAAGTGTTCAATTGAATTCCTGCCCCAAAGTGACAAAGAATAAAATGCTGAAATGAATGATTTCATTTATTTTGTTTTTCTGCTAACTCAGGCTCCTTGTTTGGGGCTGGGCTTATGTCTGTGCATAAGAGAGAGAACTAGTCCCAGTTTCCAGCTCTATTTTGAGATACTGCTTAGCCAAGCCTCAGTTCCAGAAAGGGAAACATAAACAACTTCTATTCCGCAATTATCTTTCACTAGCTCTTACCAGTCTATTTGATAGAGGGTTTACTTAGACGAACAGATAAATGAGTATATGAAACATTTGATCATGCTAAAAATATCACAAAATAAAAACCACAGCAGAGCTTAATCTCGGGCCTTTGGATGAAAAGACCTTGTCCTTTTAGAAAACAAAGGTGGAACTTTCCCAAGGTGCATTAAATATATTCCTGGGTTTTCTGGGAATTAGTCCTACTTCTTCATTTTCAGAGCGTAATTTTTCTGTGTAAATGTACTTAGGACAAAGTCATAAATCTAGATATTTGGTGTGTTACTCAGAAAACATTGAAGTTCTGTGCTTAAAATTGCTGACCAAGAAATGTTCTGCCAGCAAGGCTTGTTATAATTTATATTTCTAAGAGCAATCAAGAGGCAGGAATGGAGGCGTCTCTCTATTTCTGTCACCAGGCCATAATCCAATTTTAAGGTTCCAGGTTCTGAGCTGTATTTCTATCCAAGTTTTCACCTACATGAGAGATAAAATGATGTAGAATGAAAGTTGCATTCATCTCTAGTTAATATTTATGAAATTAACAATAATTAATGGGTAACTTCATAGTTGAAATGGGATGAGAAAAATATTGGGATCTGAAGCTTCTTAGCTCTCTTCCTTTCTTTCCTAGCTTCCAGTCGAGTATGGAGTTGTATGAGGAGCAGCAGGGTGGCTGGGGACAATGGGTGGTAAAATCAGAGGAGAGAATGTTAGTGGCAGCTGACACAAAGCAGTAAGTTGATCTGTAATCATTTATTCTCTTTTCTTCGTTTCCAGCTTCAGAGCCCAATTTGAAGGTACGTTCAAGGTTAAAACAAAAGGTGACAGAAAGAAGAAGCAGTCCTCTACTTAGGAGGAAGGACGGAAACATTGGTTCATTCAAGAAGCGACTCTTTGAGGTGACAGGTAATTAAGAATTGAGAAATTCTGTATCAGCTGCAAGTGCTCATGGAACAGTAGTGGTATTTTGGAATTGAAACATTTGCTAAAGAAAAGGTTATGTCTTTTTTTTTCTGCTGAGAAAAAAAATAAAAGATTGGTTGTGTATGAATAACTTGTAATCTGCAGCTTTCTACCATTTACTAAAAAGTATTGTACATTTGAAAACCATACTTTCAAACCAACTTGGAAAACAGTACCTTACAATAGCAAGTACAAGAACAAATAAATGGTAGATTGTTGGTAGCAAGGGACATCAAAGGAGAAAACAAGATTAGCCTCTTCCCTTAACTTACATCTTCTGTGCATGGACGACATTTTGGGTCTTGCATCTTCAACTTCCCATCTCCCATGGAAACTCCAGATGCTAATAGCAGGCACAAGAATACTGTCTGCTGTTAGTTAATCAAGGACATTTGGAATCCTGTATTGGGCCCTATCCCTCTAGTTTCTCTTGGTTGAAAAATGTTTAGTTGGTTTCAACTTAAGGGCTCACTAAGTTTTTTAGAGAAGAGTTGAAAAGTTTAGATATTCGATGACATATTGTTCATCATAGCAGATAGTAGGTATTCTTAGTAATTAAAAAGGAACTTTTAGCATGTAAGAATGGAGAATTATGCATATGGGTGGGATTAAAAGGGGAAAAAATGTAAAAATCTGTCATCAAGTAGTATTAATTTTCAATATTTTTCCTGCCCTTGAACTTAAAAAGTGACAGGATGGGTGAACCATGGATGCTAAGGCTTTCTCTCACATGTTTGATACTGGGTAGTGGTAATATTTTTTCACATATATTTCGCAGAGTTGCACCCAATTTCCTAAACAGCTATAGTCCTCTCATTTTTAATCCTTAGGATTAATATGCTGCCAAAGCCTTACCAGTAGATTTCAAAGAAAAGAGCATTTACAGTGTTTGGTCTGATTCTGGCATTTCTTGCTTTGACTCTGCATCTTTGCAGATGGCTTGTTCGAGAGGTGCTACAATCAGGCCATAAAGTTTATGTAACCAGCTGCTACTAGTCTGTCAGACATGTATCTGAATTCACTTGGCATATCAGAATTATGTCATTTGCATTAGTGCCTGCATACATGCAATTCTTGTGACAGCTTTCCACAGTATGTCATGTGTGGAACTCTGACATGGATGTGCATGTAAGTGTGAAAGCAACTAAATAAGATAATTTCCCTATAAATTATTTCCGGATTAAGATTTTTTACAGCTAATTTATTATTTCAATTTGCTGAAACTCTTGCAAGATTCTTGATCTCCACTTCCTTAGTTTTAGCTGATTTCTGTGTATTTTGTGCACTCACAAGGTATCAAATGAAACACTTATCCCAGGAGGCTTATTCTGCAGCCATTAAAAGATCAGAATCCTGAGTATAAAGAAGTCCTCTTCCTAGCTCTGACAATAATTCAAAGCCTTACAGATTGCTGTTAACTTTATTGATAATAGCTATATGACAGTTTGCACCTTTCACAATCAAAATTTCCCTGATCATATATTTCTGGTTGAAGCCTTTTCCTCTTCTTTCTTTAAAAAAAAAAAAAATATTCTTTTAACTGAAAAAAGCCCTTTATTTAGATGCCTAACTATACAGAAAGTGCTATTGTAATTTTTAAAACTGAAAAGAAAGAATAAGTTTGCGTTTCTTCTGTGAAAACTAGTGATAATATGATGCAAGAGTTTTACCTGACAATTAGTGTAGCTGCATATGAATTCACTTCAGTAAACTGAAGCCAGCTCTAGCAGGAAAGATTAGCAGGTCAAAGAAACACCTAGGCAATGTGCTAATTTCCGACACAGTGGGGATGTATTTTTGCATATAAACTGAGGCAGAAAGAGTGAAGAAGCAAAGAAGTATCTATAGAATATTTACTGCCACATTTAGATACTAATTATTTGCACTTCTTAAGCACTTTAATTTGAAAGCTGTTCCATTGAAATAGGCTTACTTTACTAATGCTGCACTCTTCCATCTTTAACCTTGTTAACTGTTTCCATTACATAAATTTAATTGATATCAGAGTAGAATTACAATGACTCAATACAACAGCATACAACAAAATCATCCTCTCCCGCTTTATCTTAGACAGAACTCAGGAAATTTTAAATCAAGATGATATACAGCCTTTCAAATGCTATTTCAAGATTTTTGTATGCTGTAACTATTCTTTCATATTTGTGCCAAAGATGTAGTAAAAGTGGTATATATTTTGCCATTATTACTTGCGTATGTAATGATTAGTCCACAATGGCTTCATCCACTTTCTAAAAAGAAAGGGTATGGCAGTAGGCCTCATGAATTGATGACATGTTATCATGACCTTTGCAAGCCTGCTATCTCTGTCATTTTGATCTCTTACAGAGGCAGGATTCTTTGCAACTAAAAGGAAAATACTTTCTGTTCTTTTTACTTATTACAAGTTCTATGCCTGTATCTCTGCCTGATAGTGAGTACCATACCATCTTTGTGGGAAAAATAAATACTAAATTCTTCCTTTATGAAACAGACAGATCAGAAGAGGAAAGACCAAGAGTATCTTTCCTTGTTAGCTCTGTAAAAGGAAAAACAAAAGAAAAGGAAGATGAATTAGAAATCTTTAATGTAAGTAAATAGATTATTTTCAACAGACAAAAACCTCCAAACCTGTGCCATTAAAAGTATACAATTAATCAAGTGTTCCTTTCCTAGTGTGAAATTCAGGTATGCTTAATCTGTTTTTTCAGAATCCTCAGTCAGTAGCAGCTCCCCTGGATCAGGTCCTAGTTCCCCGAGCAATGGTCCCACCAGCAGTATAACAGAAAATGAAAATGCAGTTTTGCCATCTAACATTCAAGCTGAGGTAAGACTCTTTATTTGGTATAGATAATTTCTTAGGCTTCTAGACTGGAGAGATTTGAAACTTCACTTTGATCATGCTCACTATCAGAGTAATTGCAGAAGTTATAATTATCAGGGATACCAGGACACTGCACGCTGACATCAGATTATGTTGTATACAAGATACATCTTCATAAATGAGATGTGTGTTCAAGAGGCTGGCATATATGAGATGCATGTTCAGGATAGTCTTCAGGAAGAAAATTGCAAACAAAGGCAGCAGCAATGCTACTGGAAGAGGGAGAGTGAGCTGTGGAAGGAACTTGGAAGCATCTGTTGCAGAACATTATCTTTTGGGATAACCTGAAGAGGTGCACAGTGTTGAACACTGATGATGAACTTTCACATGCAAAATGGTGATTTAGGCATTGGCGACCCTAACCCATACAAGTTAAGGTGATCTCAGGTTCAGATGAATTCTGAAGTAGATTTGCTTAATTACAGTATTAGAGTTAGATGACTAAATCCTTTTTCATATCTGCCTTTTATTTTACTGTACCTCAGTATCCTTTTCAGGACCAGTACTGACATGCCATGAGTCCTGGATACTTGTTCTTGTGAAGTAAGATTGTACATGGAAGGAATCTGAACTACTCCATATTCTGTTTCATACATATGTGCCTATCACAACAAGAATGCAGATGGTAAATCAATTGTGAGAAACCTCATTTAGCATAGATGACCTGCCTAAGTCAATGATTTCTGTGGCAATATTATAAAGGGACAGTAAACACAACTAAGAATCAAATTCCACAATATTCTATACTCATATACTTACAGGAATTCCTGCTTTGGTGGCAAAGTTTGTAGTAACTGTTGGTTTATACAATGTATGTTAGTAAAATTGCATTAGAAAATGTTATTTAATAGAGTTTTAGCTAATGGAGCTATTTCTCCAGGTCAGTGGCAGGACATCACCTCAAAAAAAACTGGAATGGGCAGTTCAACCTCCAGCAGTGACTTTTCTCCATAATGAATTAATTGTGTGTGTGAACTATGATCCAGGGGGCAGGTGGGTGACCTCTGCACACTGATTAGTAGCCACTCTCTGGCCCTTAACCAAAAGGGAAAAAAAATTGCATTGATGGCTAACATGTGGTCTTGCCTCTTAGCCCCCTGTATGTGATTAGAAAGAAATTTAAATGATGCAGAGTAAGATCTAGCATTTGGATTAGATAGGATCCTAGTTCGGAGGAGGTAAATGGTATGTTTTAGTATTGGGAATGCTTTAGATAGAAGTTTGCAATATGTGGGTGTTAGTGCTCTATTAAACAGGAAATCTTGTCCAACTGGATTGTTTATTGACTCGAAGATGCTACAAAATGCAGAGGGAATAACATCTCAGACTGATGTACTGTGCTTGATACAGTTTCTGGACATTTTTCCACAGTGTGGAACCACCATCAGAAATGCATACAATCTGATTGGGCTGGCAGTCTCTCATTGGGGAGATTTGGAAAGGCTGTAGTAGGAATCATCAGCATTATATTCTTTTTGTTAGTAGAACACCACATTGCATGTAATTTGCCATTACTGTGCCAGACATCAGAAGTTACAGTCCCACCATGCAATCACAGATACTCAAATGAGCCTAAGAAGTTCCTTTAGAAGTTGAGCTCTGCGTGCTGGCATTGGTCACTTAGCTTGCTGGAAGTGTGCTAAGAAGCTGAAACTACAGAGTTCTATTTCTGGATCCAGTGGGGGATTTTTTTACCTCTCTAATTACTTGACTCTTAATACTGTCATGCTGTGGGCTCAAACATTTTTCCATAAATCTCAGCTTCAGTGCATTTTGATTTCAGTGGGATTTTCTTTGGTAGTTTAACAGGAGCCAAACTCCTACGTATCTCTTTTCTAGTTTTAGGTTTAGCTGCCAGCTCTCAAAGGCTATATATCTAATCAATTTTTCATCAGATGCACCAAGTATAGAAGTTTCTAATAAGAGGATAAGTGTTCCAAAATCACCCAAAATATCACTTGGTTTGCTGTAATCCTGCATGACTCACTCTGCTGTTGTTTCATAATTGTTGCTGTGGCATTTGCAGTAAGTGTTGTGCTCATATCTGAGTGGGTGGATAGCTGTGGTTTTCATGGCACCAAATAAAACACTTTTTGCTGGGGGAAAACAGGTTGCTATGACGGAGGGCCATTTACCAGTAAAACATGAGTCAATACCGTAAATGATTATGCTCTAGTGCATGGACAGAATTAGAGCATTATCAGTAATGAAACAGATTTTTAAAGTATTTTTGCCGTATCCATTTGAATAGTGAGACTTTTAAGTGGTTTACCCTCCAGAGCAGACAGTCTGGTGGGCAGACATTTACATTTTTTTGAATGAAAAATGGTGCACTGCAAATGCTACATTTTTGCAGATAATCTTTTACTATCACAGTTCCCTTAATGGTACTTTCTGTGCCATTTGTTAAAACATTGGTCTCATTATATGAAACTTAAAAGTTAAGCTTCAGATTTTAATTGCACCTTATAAATAAAATGCTGTTTTTATTAGGCCCAGTTGTCTGCAGTATCATCAAGGTTCACTGCAGTAGCTATTTGTCTCTTGTAGCACACCGTACACTTAGAGGTCACCTGCTGTGCTGGGGCGAAATCTTACGTGCATGAGAAATGCAAGCAGGATTGAGCCCCTGCACAGCACGTCCCTCAAGTTCAGAGGGACAACCTGACTTAGTCATGTGAAGTGATTAATTTTAGATACTCATGGCCTGGTCAAAAGCCATTGGAGGCAAAGGGAAGTTTCCAGTTGGTGTAAGTGGGCTTCAGATAATTTTCTTTTTTTCAGTTGTGCTTTAGAGAGCAGCATTTCCTAGAATATCAGCTGATTATACAGGAGATAAAAATGGCATGCGTGGCAGCTAAACACATACTTGATTTGTGCAGCCCCACAGCACTATGTTTCTAATACTCAGCTCCTTGAAGTGATCATTGCAAGTAGCCAGTGGGAAAAATGTGTGGATTTCTGACCAGCTGAGGTTTGCTTCAAGTGCATGTGAAGAGAATCTCGTTCATTAAAATAAAAGTCCACAATATCCTCAAAGACTTAAGAGCATAATTGTAAGCATTCAAAACTATGACAACCTTACTGTAACTCCATAATTGAGAACTATGAAAGGCATTTCCTCTTCCTCTTCTAATGTATAAATGTGCATATAAACATGCACACCTGAAATAGGTGTTCCTGCTTCTCAGAAGGTCCCAGTATAGCACAACAGAGGTACCATAACTAATCATAATTACTTGATGACCATAGTGCACTGCTACATTTACTTATTGGACTCTATTTTAAGAAAAGGGTAACTGTTGACAGACTATCTTAAGGGTCAGGAAGCAGGATCCACATAAGCAGTGAGAGAGCACATAGGGGAGCAAGTAGGGCGAGTTTCTTTTGGATTTAGGTGCCAGTCCAAACAATCAGTTCTGCATATAGGATGAGGATCATAGTTCAGCTATTGTGTTGCCAAATGACACTGCTGGCAACTCCACCTTTTGCCACCATTTCAAGATATTCCCAACTGTGTAAAAAGAGAAGCGGCTGCTGGGGTTAAGCAGCTCTGCCTCAGCATATGCAGGACCCCGATTTATGCAGATGGGCTACTGAGCTTATTTTGAGAGATAAGGTTTAACTTATGCTTAGGCTAATATTACCTGAAAATATTTTTGTTAATAATTATCAAAATGAAAATGTCTGATTATTGGCAATATTATAAATTGGATAAAATGGTCTTACTAATAAACTGTTTTCAAGATTAAACTCGCATGATTCTGCCTGATTAAACAATTGTGCCTGACCTTAATGTGAGAGTGTGTTTTCCTGCTATACACCCACTCACTGTTATGTTTTTAATTCAGATCTTAGAAGGCAATAGTGACATACTGAAAACCAAAATGGAAACGTGCATTTTGAAGTGGCTTTGTATAGATGCTGCAGTTGCTACAAATTTGATTATATTCTAGGAGATATACGAGCTTCTGCAGTGTCCTTTTGCAGTTAAATCTTTGTAGTCTCCCTCCATAATATCTCCATAGTCTTGTTGTGGTTTTATTCATGGTCAAAGGGGGATGTTATCAAGGCAAGATACTGTTAGCCAGGAATTAATGTAATATACAAGTGAAGCTTCTTTGTTTTGTGTGCTATCTGTTGACATTCCCTAGGTACCAAAAGAAAATTACAGAAATAGACTTCTACTGTTATTGTCTCAGTGATAGGTCATATCCAAACAAACTGTATGAGGAAGGTTATGTTTTGGAATAACATCCTGTGTTTTTGTGCTTAACCACTTTTCATTTATGGTCTGAAGTTGCATTGTATTAGCACAGAGTATTTTACAGAGTTAATTGATATTGCAGGTTTGTCCAGGGGAAAATCTACAGCTCCCCACAACATGCTTGACAAGTTATTATATTTACTTTAGTCAAAGCCCGAGTGTGCAGTATCCCTCTTGGAGGTGGTCTATTATTGGAGTCCCATATGCTTTTTGTTTGGGAAGAAAGCAGTCACTGTGTCATACTGTTACACAGGGTATTCTTTTTCAAGGATGTTGTTCCCTTGGGGACCATATCATGCCAGAGTTCCTAAGTCTAATAAGACCTTTGTAGCTCTTATTGTGTTAAAGTTCTGGGAGGGAAGCAAGAGTTAAACAGAAAATGTAATTCAAGCAACTATACTAGACCACATGTTGAAAAACATGACTGTTCAAGCAGAAAGGCAAAGGCTACAAAAAGATTCCTGTTGTGGTAATGTAATTTTTTTATGTTTCTTCCCAATGAATATAGAATGGAAAGACAGAGGGTGATCTTTGTAGAATGTCTGGTTTTACTTGACAGTAATTAAAAATACATCAGCAATTCCATGTCCTTGAAAATTATATCACAAAGCTTCAAAAGAAGTGTTAAAGATTTTAATTTGGAGGGAATTAGGAAGGTTATGAGGGGTATCCCACCATCAGAGAATGGTAGGATGCTGATTGTGTATGCGTGCATAGAGAGAGAGGGAGACAGTACATTTTTTAAATGGCAGATGTGGCAATCTTCCTTACTTTCTACCCCAGATTCCCATGTCAATGGATGTAAATATTGTGCCTGAAATTTTCCCATATAGTAGTTTGGGTAAGAAAATACATGGACTAGTTAGAAACATTTCATACCTCACAACAAAATTTATAATGACCACAGTGAAGTTATAATACATGCACATATGTGACACCTTTCATTTTGCTAGATATGCTCCTTAATTTGTTGGCTGAATTCCCACTGAGTTTTCAGTAGTGAAAGTGGAGGTGATGAGAAAAACTGCTGTTTAGTTGATGAGATGCTGGTGAGAACAGAAGGTCTAGGAATCTCCAAGATTTCATTTGTTGCATGGAAACTTGATTTACTAACCAAGGAATAATCCATGACTATCTCAGTTGCTTTCTTAAGGAAAGAAATATCAACAGCCATGTCACAGGGATATTTTTCCTTACCTGGCACCCCATGGAGATGCAAACCACCTTGTGATACAGATCTGGCTTTCAATGTAGCAGAATAACAAGGATGAAGTAGCCAAGATAAAAAAAGTTGGAGATGATACTTCAGTTGTTTTTTCACTTTATTCCAGCATCTGGTTTCACAGCAACGGCTGTTGATACAGGATGAATCAGTGAACTTGCTGAGTTTGTACACATCGCCTTCTTTGCCCAACATTACCTTGGGACTTCCAGCAGTGCAACCTCAAATCAGTGTAAGTGACCAGCCTCAAGCCTTGTGTCTGTTTTTGCTTCCAGAAAATCTGCTTTCTGACTATTCTTATTTTTTTTTTTTATTTTAGCATTTTGGAACATAAGCAATTCACAGTAGGAACCAAACTTTTCTTTGCATTGTGCAACATCTGAACATTTAAGGGCTCATCTTGAGAACAGTAATAATTCTTATCACAAATAAGTGCTAGTGAGGAGCTTATCTTAAGTACAGGCCACATGCGTTGCATTTATGGCTGCAAATCAGATTACAGATTTCAGACATGGTGAGAACTATATGAGGAGATAATTTACTATAAAAGTTCAAATTATATGATCGCCCCTACTTGCTACAGTACAGCACCTGTAACTTTTTATGAGATTCCAGTAGCAATCTCATGTGGATGAAGCATAGTAGGGAAGAATTTAATATTCCTGCAGCTAGGTTTGCTGTTTGAGTTGTGTGCCATCAGTCACATAAATAAAATCAGTGATATGTGAACAACACTTTGTATTTCAATAACAAGTTCTATTCATGTGCCCTTTGCTCAGTCTGCAGCAATTTAATGTGATACATATGAAAACACCGACATGGTATATATGGATATCCATGCTGATGGATAAGGATCTTTAGATCTGGACCAAGTTACAGTAAACTATATTTGAAATCTGAGGCACAGGGGAATATGTGAAAATTTTTTCATCTGGTCAAAACTTTCATTTTTTGATATCTAGCAAAAATGGTAAAGTATTGATAGAAGTTATATGATTGTTCTATACAATGGAGTATAAATTCTTAAGAAATTTTGGCCAGTTAATTTCGTAGAAAGTAAATTGGTAACTTCTATAAAAGTATGAGGGCTGCAAGTACAGCTTTCTATGGTGCAAAAAAAATTAAATCTATATGGTCCACTGTGGATTATAGCAAGTGCTGCTTAATTTCTGTGCTGAATGTAGTTTCAAGTAAAAGTTTCATGTTATTTTATGGCTTTTTCAATACATTTACTGTTCTCACCAATAATATATTGCTGCAATCCCATATTTTAACATCAGATATAGAACTTTGAAAAGGAAGTTGCACAAGCTTTAAATCAGTTCTCTAGAAGCCTTTCATGAGATTTCTATAAGCAAATTATTGTTTTTAAGGGATGGAAAACCTGAACTGACCATGAAAAGTAGTGCTTACTTTTCCAGACGATATCATCAGAAATTTCTTAGCTATTGCACAGAAAGTATAACTAGCTTCGAAGTAATTTTATGGCATTAAAATCAAAATGAAAATACATTTAATTTGCTCACTCAAATCATATGAGCTTTTGATGTGGCCAGCTAGCACCAAATATTACTTTTGGCATTAGGAAAAACAAAGGAGCTGATTTATGCAAGCAATGTTTATTTCTGTTACCAGAATAAGCAGCTGCAAATTGAATGTAAAGTTTACTTCCGTGTTTGTTTTTCAGAGAAGGGTGATAGCAGAGTGTGAAGTAAGCACACACCCAAAAAATATTACTGAAAAGCTTGGTTTGCCTTATTAGAATCTGTGGAATTTAGATTGTCAGAGATACTGGTTTTACCATAGCATACCATAGGTGGTTATCTGCAACCCACAACATGTTAGGTTATTATTCTTGCTGTAAAAATTGTTATTCTGCTTTAGCTGCTTTTTTAAGATATGTATATATCTATATATATTTTTTAACTAGACAAAGAACAAAGAAATACAAAGTACATTTGCAATGCTGCGGGGCCAAAACTTCCAAAAGCTTTAAATCCAATAACTCTGCAATTTCTAAGGACACTTCCAAATGCCACACACATGCAACAGCTCTTGATGGTTCTGTAGATGAGAGTTTAACTCTACAAATTTCCTTTGCAAAGGGTAAAACTTACATTTGTGCTGTCCTTCAGGGAGTCAGGGAGTGCTCCAGGAAAAGTAATAGCTTCCCACTACTACAGGTAATTATTTTGTTTTGCTAATTGGCTTGCTGTCTGATGGAAGGTTATGTGAAAAAACAAGCTTTGCCTCATCCAAACTCAATGGAAACTATTTCCTATGATTCCCTGTTTTCCTGTGCAGGAGGCTGTGGGAAGGTCTTCAGGAATTTTAAGGATAGGTCTTTTCATTAATAATGTTCTAACCAGTAGTTCCTTATGCTTTGGCTTTTACTACTGATTTTTTCCAAGTGGTTTCATTGCCCATTTTCTCAGTGTTGCATTTAACTTGCATGTTCTTCCTCCCTTTTCATCTCACAGTCACAATGTAAGATAGGGATGTTCACCTTTTCCTCTGTATGTATTCATAAAGTATGACATAAGACCATCTAATCAGCAGAGATAAACATGGTCAGATCTATGAAAAGCACTTAACAGTGCTTTTGTTCTTTGACAGGCTTCGTCATCATTCAAAGAAAAGCAGAAGGGGGAGACCCAGTCACTCAGACAAGGAGTGGCCTTGGCTGGACAGTATGGGGGGAGCATTCCTGCATCCTCAACTCATCCTCACGTTGCCTTGGAGGGAAAGCCAAATAGCAGCCACCAGGCTCTCTTGCAGCATCTGTTACTGAAAGAACAAATGAGACAGCAAAAACTTCTTGTGACTGGTAATGATCAAGGCTTCAAGACAATAATAATCTAGGATGTTTTTAATGACATTTGTATTCACATTAGATGTGATACTACAGATATTATACATCCTAACCACTGGGAAAAGTGGAAGGGTGGGAGAAAAAAGGGCAATATCTTTGCTTTCCCCCATAATGATTCTGCTGCAGTCTGTTAGCCTGAAAGAACTCAGTGATCACAGAAGAAAGAAAATGATTACTTCATCACATTCTTTTGTAGCTGCTGAACTTCCCAGCATGGTGAGGCACGTGGTACACATCCCACTGCATCAGCGTTGATGCTAAGTTATGCAATATACACCCCTCTTCTCACTGAAAGCTCTCTCCTATTTAGAACTATGTTGTTTTTCACATTGGAGTGAAATGTCCCTGTTTTGCAGGAACGGTTCCTCTTCATCCACAGTCTCCTTTAGCAGCAAAGGAGAGAGTCTCACCTGGTATACGAGCTGCCCACAGACTGCCTCGTCACAGGCCACTGAATCGAACCCAGTCAGCCCCTCTTCCTCAGAGTACTTTGGCCCAGCTGGTTATCCAGCAGCAACATCAACAATTTTTGGAGAAGCAGAAACAGTACCAGCAGCAGATCCACATGAATAAGGTGAGTCCCCAAATTAAGGAATTTCCAGTGAATGTAAAGGTTGAAAACTTACAAGGAAGTTCAGGTATTGGTGCCATGTGGTCGTGGACAGTAGACAGGTTCTTGCACGGTTATCTTGTTTATGAACAATTGGTATATACATTTGTATAGATCTTCATTTTCAACTTCTGAAATATGCTACAAAGGTATTTTTCATTCTTGACATCAGCGAGAACACAATTCAACAAAACAGTGTTCAGATCATCTTATAGGTTTAAATTACAGGTGGTTTCCTGTTGAATGATAAGTGACGCCTTAAAGATTACTAAATTTCTATCCAACTTTTTTATGTGCACTTTTGAGTTTCAGCAATTATTCCTTTCAGCTGCCTTTGAATTGTATTTTAAGCTTCCTCATTTTGGACTGTTCTGTGCAGTATGTATATATCTCATCTAAACACAAACAGCTGATTAAATTTATTTTTTTAATCAGCTTTTATCAAACCAACTTTTTCTCTGTAAGTCAATTAGTAACATGAAAGTTTGTTATCTATATGGTGCTATAAATTTCCCATATAAGAAGAAAGAGAAGAATGTGCTATTGTTAACATCAGATACAGAGTTAAATTGTGCCGTCTTTCCCTGCAGGCGAACACCTTATTATGGGGAGGGTGGCAGGAGAATAAAAGGGATCATGCATTAATAAACAAAGAGCAGCGGAATCTAAATAGCTAATGCTTCTACAACAAACGTGATGCTGTTCCCTGCTCTAAAATGAAGATACGGAACTAATTAATTGCTTTCATCTGGAGAATGTTTTTCTGCACTTACTGCATAGCCTTCCAAAAGTTATTTGCTGGACCTCCACTAGTAATTCAGATATATTAATTATTCATCTTCAGTTATCTTCTTTTATTTGAGGGTTACTTAATAACTACATATGAGAGGCAATGTAAAGAAGAAAAGATTAAATGGGAAAGAAGAAAAGATTAAAAGTTCAGCCCTAGTACCTAAGAAAAAAAAAATCAATCCACCTTCCTGGGTGAGCTTCCCAAGGGGGACTGATTCTTTGGAATCTAGTAAGAATTCCCAACAAAATTAGAAACAAACCTAGAGTTTAAGTACATAGTTTGTACAGTGGTTTGGTTATTAAATCTTGTCTTAATTAGGAAAAATGAAGACCAGAAAACTTCAAAGTTCAGAGCTGATCCTTGCATGTTAACCCCTCTCAGCTTGGGTGTTTTTATTACTCAACTAGGACTCCAGTTGGCTTTTCTTTGAGTATGCATTCCATATGTTTAATCAAGATGGCATATGCATATCTCATAGCCTCAGGTTTTGAAAATATTTCACCTGCCCTCAATTGTCTGAAGAGAAAAGAATTTTTACCAGTAAAGTAAATCCCAGTCTTTGTGCTGTTTGTATTTGCCACAAACCAATCAGTTCATGCATTCCTCACAAAGCAAAGAACCCCACTGACATGTTTTTGCTAGATAATATGCTTTTTGACACAAATTCTACTGAAGCATCTGGGGATATTTACTTTGCCATATAGGTACATTTGCCCTGAATCTCAAAATTAAACTTGAGTCACATAAACATATCCCTAGTCACACAAGTCTAGGAATGCATTGCAACTCATAAGAGATAGGCTGGCCAAGGAGGTAAAAATGCTGCAGTTGGTTTGGGATAACGCTGGTTTCAGTAAATTTTATTTCCCCTGAGTTTGTGTAATGAAAAGTACAGTGTAATGAAAATGTATGTTAAGAAGCATAACTCCCTCTCATACTTGAAATACATTTTCAGTTTTACATGGTTATGTGTAGTAAAGAGATAAAACAATTCCTTCTTGTAAAACATAGTGAACAGATTTTTATTCTCTACAGTATAGGCTATACACATGTGCAGATAGCAGAAATTTAAATTTATCCTTAATAGCTTCTCAGTCTCCTTTATCCCTATACCCAGAGCAGCTAGCCTTCACCAGGAGCACAGCAACTCATCAGAGCAGCAAACACTTAAAAGAGGAATAGGATCATGGTGCAGCCACAGAAACAGTTGGTTATCAGAGGATGAAGGCGGTCTATCAGACTTTTCAGTTCGCAGCATTTAGTTTCTTCTGCAGCACCTTTCTCAGAAGAACTGTTCTGATGAATAGCACTGAAAAACTACAGTGTTCTAATTATGTATCTGTCCTCTGCAAGTATACAGAAAGCCAGGGGGCTTTATTACATACTTAAAAAGGAAACCTGATGTTTAAAGCCTGAAATTTAAGGGTAGCTCATAGACAAGAGAGTGAGAAAAGATAAAATCATGGAGTAGCTTTTAAGTACTAAATTTAAAGGTATATTCTTTAACTGTTTAAACGAAAGGTTCAGACTGAGCACCTGTGCCTACATAAGGTTTTTGAAGTCCTATAGCATGGTGGAATATACCTTGTTTGATCTTAAAACTAGCCTCTATTCACAATTGAAGTTATTTGTTCATTATATAATTAGCATGGCTTTACAATCGAACTTAACTCTGCAAAGCAGAGTTATGTGAACTTTAAACCAGTAGATATTCTAGACCATGTAGCAAATCAACACAGTCTCTTCTCATTTCTTTGGAGAAGTTTGGGCATGTATCAAGTAAATACATACACTTGCATTTTCTGTTAGTCTGTCTTCTACTCTTCTGTTCTTAGGCTGTATAATGAAATCTGCACAGAGGTGTAATTACCTCCTTTTCAATCATGAAAAATATAGGTGGGATTTTTTTTTAATAAGGGATACTCCAACATTCTCTTAAAAGTTTTTTGTGTGAAATACCACAACCATTTTAAACTGACAAGACTATGAAATGCCAGTTGATCAAGAGCTTAGAACAAGTTAGTATCTTCTTTTTCTTTTCAATTTCTTTTTCCTTTTTTCCTTATGTTTAGGACTTCTAGTAATTAAGGCTTTAATATAGTTCAGCTGAACCCAGTATTTGAATGTTTGCCCTGAAATAAGATGATATGGCATGCACCAGCACTCCCTGAAAAGTGTTCTTGGTCAGATCGTTTGGGCAGAGATAGCGGTGTATCTTTCTGTAACAACAAAAAGAGGAAGAGACCAAGTTTCTCTCTACCCCATTGATCTTGTATTTCTCTTGTATTAAAAACCATTTCTTTTCTTTAAAAAAAATAATGCATTTTGGCAGCGAGCCAGTGCTGCTGTGAGGGTGATAACAAGCAAAATCTAACATAGGTCAGAGGTAAAGAATTCCCCTGGATCATTTCCATTCTGAAAAGAAACAAATCATTTCCAAGAGGTGTGCCTCTGTCCTTAATAACAAAGAAAAGATCCCCTATGGATTATTTCTGGTCAGCCGTCAGATGCCAGGCTTTTGATGTGGGAAACGATATACCTCTCCACTGAAGTCTGGCATTTATACCTGCGGGATCTAGTATGCTGACCTTCTGAAAACATTCTGCAAATGTTCACATCCCATCCAGAAGCGGGTAGAAACCCTCATTCCAGCTTTCTGGGGAAAAAATATTAATGAATGTGAAGTAACCTGAACTCCTCTTGTCTTAAGGAAGGCCGGCTTTGCCGTTGTCAGCTTTAATATACTTCTGTCCAGATGACAGCTTATTTCCTTATAAGGCCCTTTGATCACCATTGCAGATCTTCATTTTACTCAGTAAAGGGAGTCCGAAGTCTGAACCCCCCAGTTAAAATTATTGCAGTCAGGTAGCAAAAGACCGCTACTACAATAAAAACCTTAAAATCTTGATGTTATTTGTGTATCTATCTTTGTATCTAGAAACGTTTGTCCCTGCCACTTGCAGAAAAAAGGGTAATTTTGGTGTAAATAATATAAGTGCAAAGCCCTTAGCATACATCTGTGTTCAAGAAAATCTCAGACGTCATAATGTGAAGAGTAAGTGAACAAACCCCTCTGTTTTTAAAGGTCATTTTTTTGTAACATGTAATGAATAAAGGCCTGCCTGCACTGAAGCTAAAGTAGCACTGTCTTCACTCGACCAAGATTTTATTTGCTCAGTGTAGTAGGAACCCTACATGTGTTCTTAAAATAATCTATTAAGAGCATTTTAACAATTTGTTTTTAATGGTAAAATCTGCCTCTGTATTGAAGTAGTAAAGGTTAAAATAATGGGGCAGTTGGTAGGATGCACTAAATTATGGAAGCAGTATGGATAATATTAGAGCTTACATAAGGAGTACCTGAATTACAGTTTTCATTACAGGCTGTCAGTTGGTTTAAAGCACATTAATAAATATATAAAAATATCTAGGCAGTGAAAATTCATTAGCGCTTTGCATGGTGATCCTAATTGACCAATATCTGTTAATAAAAAAATGAAAAATAATATGTAAGGTTCTGTTGATGTACTGATGGAAAAAACTAAGATTATTTGTTGTCAATAATAATATTGAAAATGTATTGAAAAATTAATGCCAGATTAATAATTTGCTTCTCTGAATATTAATGAAATACAGACGACTGGATCAGATTCAGCTGGAGTAAATTAATATAGCTTCATTAAACAAGTTACAACTGAGGTTTTAGTTCTCCAGCATACACATCTGACTAGCACCTTCTGAAGGTGAGAGATAGCACATCTCTCCAAATACTGCTTATAGCAGGCAATTATTTGGACAAAACTACAACAGCTGACTGTGGAACTGAAAAATGCCCAAAGCCTTTTCTCCTTTGCTGAGAGCTATTTTTTAAGCCATTATGCAGAAGAATTATTTTGAAAGATAAATACATTCCTTAGAAACATTGTACTACATGAGTAACAGAGACAACAGTAAGCAGATGCCAGGTTGTTTCAGTACAGCTAATGTACATAGTTGGTCAAAGTAATATGAGATAGCCATAGGAGACGAGGAGTAAAGTGTTTCGTATGTATGTACAGGAGTTTGTAGAAACAACTACCATGTGTTTAAAATGAAGAATTAATTAAAGAAAGAAATGTAGGGGTTGCTGTTGCAGGATTTTGTGCTATGTGTCTTTGTAAAGGTGTTTTATTTAAAATATTGTCTTTTACAACAGCTTATCATTACAAAGGTGAAACAAAGGCAGGGGCTGCAACTGAAGGATCTATGTAATGATTTTTTGCAATCTCCAGGTTATTTAGTCTTCCACTTCTGTACAAGCAAACAGGTTAGATTGTGTTTGGTTGGACTCTTGTAGTTATACAATGGAGCGGGTGTCTGTAAATGCTTCCTCTCCTGCTGCCACTATTTACTTTGGCTCATGCATATCCCTTACAGTTTAATTTCCTGAAAATAAAAGAAAATAAAATATATAGGTTACATTAGCATGAAGCCGTTTTTCTAAGTGATTCTTTTAGTTGGAATAGGAAAAGCAATAAAGTGTACTGGTTAAAGAGACCAGTCTATGCAACTCTAATTTATTAGTGAAAAAAAAAAGTGGGGGTTTTAAATGCAGCCTTAGTAAAACTCAAGTTAAGCAATCACTTTTCCAAAGTGAAAGATATGCATTAACATAAAGAGAGTCCAGCATGTACCTACAGATAAATTCAGAAAAAAAAAAAAAGTGTGGATTTAAAGATTTAAGCTTTAAGTGTATGCAGAAGTATCCAGCTGCACAGTGAAAGGACTTGAGCAGTGTTTCATGTAAGACTCATTTTTCTGCTATGGAATCCAGCTAGAGAGATAAGATAGAAATACTGATTCTAAACTCCAAATATGTAATTTTCCACACTACTAGGAGATATAATATAAGATCAGATGTTTCTGACTTAGAACTGACCCATTTCTTGGTAATGCTACTGATGTAATTACTGGAATAAGATGGGGCTAAGCTGCCTTTAAAAAACACTTCAACATGTAGGAAAGCATGGTTGGTAGTGATACAGAGAAAGCATTCAGGTGTGGTTTAGCAGACTGAGCAGCAGCAGTGGTTTTCAGGTTTGGGGTCTGTCCCTCCCACCATGCCATCCACTTGTTTTTATCATTCTCCATCATATGAGAGGACAGGACATAAAAGTGAGAAAGCATAAAGGAAAGGAGAGCAGTAATGAGCTAAATATGTGTCTTAACTTTGCTAGTAAGTAATGGCAAAAGTTGAGGTTTTTTTCTCTTTCAGTATATTTGACCTTGGAGATACAAATCAGTATTTGCTTGAAATCAAGTGGTCAGTTGAATAGATGGTAATTACTCACTTGACCCCACAGATGCTTGCTCACATCTCTAATTTGTATCTGTTTCAACAGAGCGCGTATTTTTTCAGTTTGTGTTTTGAGGACTACATCTGGACTCGTTTGGAGTGTATTTGCTGCATCTTAAATAGTAAAACATAATCTGTACTTGATTGAAACAGATATCTGGCACCTCAGCAGAGGTTTACAATAGAAGTTAGTAGTGTAAAACCAGTATTTTCTGGGTAGCTATGTTGTATCATTTTGCTTAAACTGAGATACCTGTACCATGCATGACAAAAGCTATAGTCTCTCCAGTCAGAGACAGATCTGCAGTATCTTTGTGCCACAGAAGGACTGACACCAGCTCTTTGTCACCACTCCTTTGTTGCCTTTCAGTACCGCCTTGCTTTGATTGATAGAAACACTTATGTGAACATTTTCTAATTCGCTTATAACAAAATATTAATCATATTACTAATTTTTTTAGGACTTAGGCTTTCCATTGTTACTTTGTATTGTAGAAATGTAGTATAGTTATGCAAAGTTCTACATTTATATTCAGAGTATGAAAGGAGCCCAATTTCTCTTTATTACCACCTGTAACAGTGTAACAGATGTGTATTGTTTTCATTCTTCTGCCTAATTTTTAGTTTAGTGTTTCCATATAGCTGTCTCTACATACATGGTATTTTCTACTGCAGAGTAACAAGTGACCTTTTACTTAAGAACTTTGGTTCTGTTTTGAGCTGCACATTAGTATTTTAGCAATTCATAGCTACATGGGCTTGCTGCAGATTCAATTTTGTCAGTGTAAATCTAGTATTTCTTCATGTTTGGCATCAAGTGAAAGGAGTCAGTAACTGTTCCCCCATTCTCTTTCCAGATGCTCTCTAGGTCCATTGAGCAGCTCAAGCAGCCTGGCAGTCATCTGGAGGAAGCTGAAGAAGAGCTTCATGGAGATCACTCAATGCAGGAAGAGCGAGCTCCCGCTGGCAGTGCCAGCATTAGGGCTGAGAGCAGCAGTGCTGGTGTGGATGACAGAATAGAGCAGCAGGTGGGGGCTGTGAAAGTCAAAGAGGAGCCACCGGACAGTGATGAGGATGTTCAGACCCAGCAAATGGAATCTGGGGAGCAAGCTGCTTTTATGCAACAGGTAATAGGCAAAGATTTAGCTCCAGGATTTGTAATTAAGGTTATTATCTGAGCATCACATGCATTTTCTAGGTAAGCAGTTGTGTTTTGATTCACTGATCTAGCAAATCCTAATTTACCATTCAAAGAATCTAACAAAGGCAGAAGTGTTGTATGCACACTTGAAAATATAGTGAATCTCATTCTTATGGCCACTGAGAAAATACCTGTTGCAGTCACTTTATATAAATCTTTCCATAATAGCTGATAGACTTTGTATTAGCCCAGACTTTGTATTACATTACATTGCTTAGTACTAGTAAAAGAGAGCTCGTATCACCTAGCTTGTTGAGATCAGCAATTGCTGGAATTAGTTTCCAGTCCTGATTGATGAAACATTCTCCTTCTCTGATTTTGAATCCTCTGACTTTTGCTTTCAGCTGCTTGTATATACTGTATCATACTGTAGTCTTGAACACTGTTAACCTTAGGGTCCTTTTTCCCCAGTAGATGTGTACTGACTGCTATATCAGTGGTCCCAGGCTGGTGTATAAAGTTTGAATTAGAGAAAAGATGGATGCAATTTACAGGGTGGATGTAAAGAGTCAAGGCAAGGCACTGGTTAAAATTGCATTGTTTTCTTTTTTTGCACTGCTTAGTTAATTTTTCATTCTGTCTTATTTGATGACGCTGTCCACAGAGGTATTCTTAAATGCAGCAGATGCAAGTACTGGTGAGAAGCAAAAGGCAGCATTAAGTTGCAATCAGTTATTAGGATATTGCAGGAAAAGCACAGAACTGTTATTATCAACTGATACCTGATCACTTGTTTGTTGTTTTAAATAAAGACTAAGACAATATGGCATAACCTTTACTGCTAGGTCTCATGGACAAATACAAAAATAACAACTGTGCATAAAATGCCAACTCGGCAAAAAGAGACTTCAGCTTGTTGGCGAGCTGAAAGGTGCAGTGCATGTGTGCAGCCAGCATGCTGGCATCCCTTTCCATTACCATCGGCTCAGGCAGGGCTAGACTGAATGCAGTGGAAGGCCCTGTTTATTTAAGTCGATACTTTGTTCTGCAAAAAAGTGATGGGGGGGGGCAGGAAATGCCTTATGGAAACAGGAAGCCCAAGTGATTCATGTGCTGAGGAATG